>CAKAOI010034173.1:0-25188 GCA_916701655.1 Sebastiscus albofasciatus | reverse complement strand
ATACAAAATGTCTGTGAAAAAGGCCTGTAAAGTATATTTTACAAAGTAGAAATACTTACTTCTTCCCAATTTTTGTAATAAATGTTTTTCTAACATTTTTAGAAACATCAGATGCTTCTATTATTATCATCTCAAAAATACATTCAAATACTTCTGATGGCACAATGTGGACACTTATGTCTGTCATGCAATGCTGAGTAGCAAAAAACAAAAAATACCAATCAATAAAACATTGGAGTAGTAAAGAATGTTTTTTTTATTCATTAAATACAAAAAAGTCCAGAACAGTGATGACTAAAATAGAACAATAGAAAAGGCACAATTATTTACTCAAAAATCACACTGTGCCATGAAAAATAAAACTGTCTCCTTTCTTCTACTGTGGCTGAAAATAGATGGTAATCTTCCTGACATGATTCCAATGTGTTCTACACTCGAGAGATTCCCGTGGCAGTATAATGGCTTGGCATGAGGAGCAGTGTTGAGGTCAACTTTTCCCTGTAGCATCAAAATGAAGGCCTGCGGGACGAGAAAGTAAAAGCAGAGGCACAAATAGAAAATACATTAGGCTGAGGATTTGATTTTAATGAACTGAACTGCTTGTGCTGTATGTACGTACGGTATGTACGAGCGTGGCAGACTCACCAATGAATGCAGTGGTTTCACAAGAAGGAGCAGACCTTCTGCGGCCTGAAAGGGTTGGTGCTGGAGGACACGCCGGTGAGCAGAGGGTCCTGTAAGGCATTCTGCATGCAAAACTGTTGAAGGTCCGCAGCTGCCTGGGAGACCTGGGGACACGAGAGGAACCAAGATGTAAACCATGACATGGGCTTATATGGGGGTCTCTAAGACGGGTTAAAGGGACACTCCCTCAATTTTACACCTGGACTCAGCCACTGAAAACTGTTGTAAAATGTCTTCTGTGGCTCGAGAGGGAGCTTTTTTTTTAAATATTGATTTGCTTTTATGGAAGGGTAAGAAAATAAGCCAAACAATACATTTTTATAGGAGAGGGAAAATTCTGAATCAATATATTGGGAAATAAAAGTACAAATGCCAAAGGGAGGGAGCTTTTCAAAGTCTGAAAAATAACACTGATGATATCATCAGGAGATACTGTACTGATTTGCATTATGGAAATTGTAGTAAGTATTGTTTAAGCCTGCCCCATACTAGAAATGAAAAGTCAGAATAGCTAGGCCTCTTGCTACTTCACCTTTTTTTAATCCTTGTGAGTCCCCTAATTTTTATGAAAATAAAGTACTCCATTGCTGGGATACTTTAAAAAAAATGACCGCCTTAAATTACAAGGAACTTTTTTTTTTGGAGAAAGTTATCATCCTCAAAACGGAGCAGAGATCACAATAGACATTAAATATTTACACAGACAATAAAATACATAGATTAAAAAAAAAAAAAAAAGCAAGACATAAATAAAGTTTTAAAAAAGGGATCTTTAGTTATAGGGTCAGATAACTTTACAAGTAATATAAAGAGATCATAGAGGCGTGTTTTCATTTCATTAATTTCATGGACTTAATATAGAGTTGAGTTGCATTATAATAGCACATAAAGAATTTTGCCTTATGAATAAATAATTGGCTAAAATTAGTAAAATCATTAGGTCAATTTTTTTGTCTCCAAATAAAACACCAAAAATAATTCTATTATGATCAGTACTAGTAGGCATTGCTGTGGATTTGCTTCTTAACATTTACAAGGAACTTGAACCACCACTTGCTTGGTACTACTTCCCAAATTTGCAGAAAGTAATGCTGAACTCTTATAACAGTTTGACGATTCAAAACCAACCCATAATGACATACATAATCTTGAGTAATTCAAATTTTTTGATGAGTTTAAATCACTTAGGTCATTTTATTTAACCAATCAATGAGTTCTCAAAGTTGTCTTGTTAATTTGCTTTTAAAAATTTGTTTTACAAAGTGAAAACTAATGCAATACAAGCATTATCTGGTGGAAATAATGATTATAATAGCACATAAAGATGGGTGGGATCTTTAAGAAATTTGCCCTTACTAATAAATAATTTGGATAAAATTAGAAAAGCATTTATCATTAGGTCAATTGTTTTGTCTCCAAATAAAACACCAAAAAATAATTATATTATGATCAATAGTCAATAGTTACTAATCAATAGTAACCCTATCAATAGTAGGCATTGCTGTGGATTTGCTTCTTTACATTTTACAAGAACTTGAACCACTACTTGCTTGGTACTTCCCAAATTTGCAGAAAGTAATGCTGAAACCAACCCATAATGAGACAGTCTGGAGTAATTCACATTATTTCTGAGTTTAACCTTAGTTATTTTTATTTAACCAACGCTAGTCAATGAGTTCTCAAAGTTGTCTTGTTAAATTTGCTTTGAAACTTTGTTCTTACAAAGTAAAAATGACTGCAATACCAACATGATCTGCTGGAAACACTGATTTTTTTTTTCTGGGAAAAAAAAAATGGAGTCAAAGAAGGTTATTCATCAGGTTAATGTTCAAGTAGTTACAGATTTACATTTAGTTAGGTTACAACCTGGACAGATGTTTACGGTCACGAGCTAACTGTATTGTCACGATCTGTTCTTTTGCCAGATGTTGAGTGATTAATCTGAACAGTTTCACACTTTAATACTTCCCTTCAGTCCAAAGCAACGCCCTGCTAGCGGCTAGCCTCGTTAGCATTAGCGGATCGGTGGTAACGGTGGAGAGATTTTTTCCTCCTCCGCTATTTGAGCATAAAAACAATAAACACATAGATTACCTTCACTCTGTTTATGCTCGCCTCGAAGCGGAGCTGCTGTACGACTTTTTTCATGGCTACCAGATTAGAGGAACCCGACATTGTCGCTGTGTGTTTTCTGTGTAAAATGAAGGCTGGTCGGAGGGTGGGAGTCTGTTCTGGGCTGGATGCTGAGAGACAAAAGCAAGAGATGATCACATCCGGATTCCGGTTGTTGAAACTTGTGACTGCAGCTCCTCTGTAAAAACACTAGGAGGCGACAAATTAAAAAAAGAATAAAAACAGAAAATGCCAATCAATAGAACATTATTGGTGTAAGTGTCCCAGTAAGCTATTCTAGTGATCCAGCATGCACAGTACCAGGACCTCTCTTAAGTTGAATACAGCTATCATTAATGTTATTAAATACACCTGTGCTTTTTCTACTATGACATGTCAAAATGTCTGTTATGAAAAACATCTATACCAGGACCCTAAAACCAAAGTAGCTATATGTAATTTAGTCATCGATAATTCTATTATTTACACCTGTGTTTTTCCTTCGGTGACATGACATAATGTCTGTGAAAAAAGGCCTGTAAAGTATATTTTACAAAGTAGAAATACTTCTTCCCAATTTTTGTAATAAATGTTTTTCTAACATTTTTAGAAACATCAGATGCTTCTATTATTATCATCTCAAAAATACATTAAAATACTTCTGACGGTATAATGTAGACACTTATGTATGTCATGCAATGCTGAGTAGCAAAAAACAGAAAATGTGATGACTAAAATAGAACAATAGGAAAAGTACAATTATTTACTCCAAAAATCCCACTGTGCCATGAAAAATTAAATTTCTTCTACTGTGGCTGAAAATAGATGGTAATCTTCCTGACATGATTCCAGTGTGTTCTCCACTCGAGAGATTCCCGTGGCAGTATAATGGCTTGGCATGAGGAGCAGTTTGGCTTTCACTGATGACATCCATGCTTGCAAAACTGTGCTGGTACTCTGAGGTTCCAAGATGAGTAAAAATATTATTAGTCCCCGTTTCCGTAATCAGAGGAGATTACCCTCTTGCTCAACCTCCATCCTGACATAGGCAAGCTTTCCAGCTTTCACAATACCCGCCTCAGAAAGATCATGAAGATATTCTGGCCTTTAGGAAGATTACAAACCATGAACTACACAAAACGACAGGGTGCTTGGACATGGAAACAATATTGATAAGAAGAAAAATGGAGATGGCTTGGACATGTATAAAGGAAACTATCTGATAACATGACAAAAGTGGCATTGCGTTGGACACCAGAGGGAAAACGCAAAAGAGGGAGGCCCCAAAACAACCTGGAGGCGAACCATCGAAGGAGAAATGAAGACGAGAGGATACAACTGGAACAGCATTGAGAAGAAAGCAAACAACAGAGATGAGTGGAGACCCTTAGTCCTCGCCCTATGTGCCACCAGGCGCAACAAGGACTAAGTAAAGTAATGAGGAGCAGTGTTGAGGTCAACTTTTCCCTGTAGCATCAAAACGAAGGCCTGCAGGACGAGAAAGTAAAAGCAGAGGCACAAATAGAAAATACATTAGGCTGAGGATTTGATTTTAATGAACTGAACTGCTTGTGCTGTATGTACGTATGTACAGTATGTACGAGCATGTGCCTGAATGTGTCAACAGGGTGGCGGACTCACCAATGAATGCAGTGGTTTCACAAGGAGCAGACCTTCTGCGGCTTGAAAGGGTTGGTGCTGGAGGACACGCCGGTGAGCAGAGGGTCCTGTAAGGCATTGTGCATGCAAAACTGTTGAAGGTCCGCAGCTGCCTGGGAGACCTGGGGACACGAGAGGAACCAAGATGTAAACCATGACATGGGCTTTTATGTGGGTCTCTAAGACAGGTTAACGGGACACACCCTCAATTTTACACCTGGACTCAGCCAATGAAAACTATGAGAATAAAATATTTCATTAAAAATATCTTTATTGTGCACCAGCAGAGCAGATCATTATCAATCATATGTCAATATATGCTATTAAAATCATAACTTATACATCTAAAATATGTAAACATAAAGTTAATTTAAAACATTGAATATGTTCCACATGTAAAAAGATGTCTTACTCTATATGTTCAAATCACTACTTGGTAGATATACCCTCCTGTGAATATATAGCTTAAAATCTGAATAGTCAGTTTTGATTTGTTTGTAAAAGAAATGAACAATGGCAGAACCATTAAAGTGCTTTCTTTGTTTGATCAGCTTTGGTGAATGATTTGTGCGTATGTCCATAACAAAGCAACATCATAAAGAAATGCTGCAAAAATAATGTAGTGGTTCATCAGTGGTGATGATGGAGTTCAGCGGATGAATCGATGCTTGAGTCCATTTGTGAAATCACAAATTAAAAAAGGCACTGGACGTTCTTCAAGTGAGGCTGTTCTCATCTTCGCCCAAAGAGAAGATACTCAGGTCTCCACATCGAACTCTGTTTTTTGATTTGACTCGAGTATCTCCGTCTTCAATGGTGCTGGACTCTTGCCAGCGTCCTCGATTTGAACGTCTGGAAGAACTGAAATGAAAAAAGATTAATTGGTATGACATGGCACCAACACCACCAAGTAACAGGGTCTGATCCTCGCAGAATATATTTGTGGTATTTACAAGGCACTTCAGATCTGCTGCTAAAGGGATAGTGAGGTACTTATCCATAGTCAATTCACCAAAGTCACACAATAGCACAAACAAACTAACCGATGGAGGCAGCGGTAGATCAGCAAGCCCTGAGGTAAAATTACAATTTCTTTCAATGGTGTCTGGTGGCTTTGACGAGAGCATAGATGGATACATCGGCTTCATTTCCCCATAAGGAAGGGCTGTCTGACTGCATGGTAAAGCGATGAAAATGTTCTAAATATAGTGTACACTTAAACTGATATTGATTTTTTTTAGGTGGCTAAAATATGTTTTCCTGCTGCCCCCATCCACAGCAATGCATTGCTTTGCTCCCATGTCGGTATGCCTGTCTGTTTCTCCAAACTGGGAGCGTGCTGACTGTCATCTACTGTAGGTAATACACTGACTATGGAAAAGTACCTCATACAAACCCACTTCAAAAACACCCAAACTATCCCTTTAAGAGTATGAAGGTCACATTTTCATATCCTACACTGGCTTGAAGCATTCCTAGTAAAATAAAACATAATAGAAATGAAGTGAGTGAATGATACCTGCTGTCTGGTATCAGGCGGAGTGTCCGGTAAAGGTCGGTTGTGGATGGCACAGCAGCACTTTGTGAAGGTTTAGGAGTGGAGAACGTAGCGTACGTTGACGATTTGACCAGCTGAGCTTTCGTGGAAGACATCCTCATTTCTGGCTCACTTCCTGGAACACAACGGATATTCAAATAAAAAGTCAATGATGAACAAATTTCTGTGAAGTCATTGGTGTTTACATGCAGTACATCACAAGTGGCGCTCTTTATTCATCAGCAATTGATGAAATGCATCTATTCTCTTAAAGTTAGTCAAATCACACTGATTGTAGCATACTCTGCTGCTCCTGTTCATTGTAGTTTTCCAACAAATTTTGTATTCTCTAAATCATGTCGTCATCGCACCGACTTACTGATTGATAAGGCACTTTGACCGTCAGATGAAGAACATCTTCTACGGTCTGTAAATGGAGTCATGTTCAAAAACTGATTCTTGAGCCAAGAAGCGCGGTCCTCCTCAAAGGCCTTTTTCTGTGGAGCACAAGAAGATTAAAAACACAATATATTGAATCAAATTGTGGTACAACATCAGAGGACTTGAGTACCTCTCGCCCCAGGCGAATAGCAGCCTCCGTGAAGTTCTTTCTCTCCCTCTCAAAGTTCCTCTTCTGTTCCTCAAAGAGCCTCCACTCCTCTTTGAGACGCTCCTTCTCCTCCAGTGTGTAGCAGTCATTAAGAAGAACTGCCGTCTCATCATCAAATGATGTGTTGAGTTGTTGCTGGATGGGCAGAAATGAAAATGAAACAGTCGCTTTAAACTTTTTTGACCAAAATTATTATACAGATTTTCCAAATAATAATATGCAACAGACAAAGGCTCATTTATCTGCAATTTCATCTCATAATTTGCACTGACTGTAATGAGAACAGTGTTGATCTTGGCAGCTATTTTAGGTTTAGTCTTAAAACGAAAATGCTTATTAATTTAAGTCACATTTTAGTAATTTTTATCCTTCATAGTTTTAGTCGACAACAACTCAAAATGTAATTCAGTTTTAGTCACCACACATCATTACATTTCAGTTAACTTTTAGTCAAAATGTTTTCTCTCTTAATTGTGTCAGCTATTTTTTTTATTTGTATCAAATATTTAAGTCAATCTAGTAAAGCCAAACCAATGATTTTAGTCATTCTTATTCCACATAACATTTTATCTTATCATTATCTGATGAAAAATACAACTTGAATGGTTAAGAATGCGGCATCGCAGTTACTCTGAGTCCTCCTCACTGTACTCATTAGTGATGCGCGGGCCAGTCGCACCCACCGGTCCGTTATGAGAGCCAATCAGCACACCCAACATGCAAAAATATAAGTCAATCCACCACCCGAACCCGACCCGCCAACTTTATGCATCATAGTAGCACAATTGTCAGGTTTGAGGTGTGATACAAGAAGGACAGAGACGGACAGAGTGCCGCCGCCGCCGCCACAGCGCGATATGTGCAACTAAATTTTAGTCTCGTCTATTCATGTCTGATATCATCACCTTTATTGTTTAATTATGTCGATACTGTCTCATCATCATCTCGTCTTAGTCATGGAAAAAAAGGTCGTTGACGAACATATTTCGTCATCGTTTTCATTAACGAAATTAACACTGAATGAGAAGCCTCTTTTATTGGTATATTTGCTATTTTGCTCAGCAAATGTTTCACCTGAAGACCTACTGGCCTTGTCTGCTCTTATACAAACAAGCAGAAGCTGACCTGGAGGAGCTGTTGCTGTGCATGAATGAACTCTTTGCACTGCTGCACTTCACGCCTCATCCTCTCCATCTCATCCTCGTGGGTCTCTCTTGGTATCACCTCTTTATTGGACTCCAGCCGATTCTGCACTTGCAAGGCTTGGCAAACAAATACACCAACAGTTGATGATCTTAATTTCCTTCTAGGCATACTGTGTGTCTGTAACAGCTACACTTTTTTTTCCAGAATCCAACTTTTCAATAACCTCTCATTAAGTTGTTTGACAAGCATTTAATCTAAAAAAAAACTAACACCACAAGAACCCCAGTTACTTTTGCAGTATTTCAGGAAGTGACTGTGCTGCATTTACCTTGGCTGTCTAACTTCTCCATGTGGTTCCTCAGCTTCCTCCACTGCTGGCGGATGCTGTTGGTGAGCTGCTCCCTTGCGTGCTCACAGGATTGGTCCAGAGTTTCCCTGCTGGAGTCACCCGCCTTCTCCTCCCCGTCTGAATCAGCCTGAGCAAAACAGCAGAAACCAACGGTAACTTTTTAACATACAAGCATCTCGTCTCATTAAATCTGACACACATGCTCACGGGTAATTTATCAAGTTCCTTTTTCATGCATTAGTACAATGAGAAAAAATACCTGCTCCTGACTGTCATCAGCAGTGGCTCCTCTGGTGGAGAGCTGCCGTGGACTCAGGATGTGTATCATCTCTTTCTTCATCTGTTGGAGGACTTTCTTAAGCTCCGCGTTCTCCACCATCAAGGACCTCTGACTCGTCTCGTAGTCATTGAGCAACGACTTGTACATCTCACCCTCGTGGCTGCAGGGAGCAATTTACAAGTACAGTTATCCGATTGACGATAACACATGTTGCAAAAACGAAGGTTTGAGACGGCTTTCATGATACCTGGCTGCCGCTTTTGCCGTCTTCCAGTGGCTCCTCTTTCCATCCGACCGTCCCAAACAATTCAGTACGTCGATGGCTAGTTGGGAAAAATAGGAGGGAAAGTTAAATTAAATTGGTCTGAAATTCCAAGGATGCATTTTGCTGAAGACTTGCATATTTACCTAGTTTCTTATCCTTTCTGTCAACCAGCAGCTGGCCGAGGCGTTCCTTGAGCTTTGCAGCTTCTCTCTCTTTTCTCTTGGCATCGTGACTGTACTGAGAGGCCCGGCTGGCGATGATGCTCTGGAGCTTCTGAACCTGTTCAGGATGATTGAATCATGAGTTAGACAGGCTCATGCAGAAAAACAGAAACAGAAACAGGAGTGTTGCTCATTATAAGATACAGTAAAATTATACCTCATCCTTTTCTGTTTTCAAGCAGCTCTGCAAGGTCTTAATTTTGAGTTGTAGCTGCCTCTCTGTCTCATGTAGACCAGATTTCTCCCGTATGGACAGTTCCAACTGATCCTGGAGGGAAATAAACATAACTTTTATTATTAGCACAGTGAAGTGGCAATGTTCTGCACAAGAAGTTAATTCAGGGTTAAGGGCCTGTGTCAATATAACGTTATTTTTTCTGTCAGAAAAGCACTGGGGAAAGCTTCATCCCAGCATTTCATCAAGCGCTTTTTGTAAATGTTTCTATGACAACAATATCTTGACAACAAATCAACACTCTAACCGCTGTTGTGTATGATAGACTAGCATCGCCCCTTTGATTTTTATTATCTATTTGGGCTACTTTGACATTGTTTTTTCACCATGAGCACCAACTGGAGGATGCTTGCCATCACACTTTGTATGAATGAGCTCAATCTGACAGCCGCAGAGAAAGGAGGACGATCCGTTGGTTGGTAACCGATCTGCTCCCACACATTGGCTTTTCAGTCTTTGTTATGATAGTGTCTGTCTGATATATAAAGCTCAGAATAGACAGATACGGCCAAAAAAAGCTTTTCCTCCATTTTCTACAGTGACGTCACCAGCGCTTTTCGGAAAAGTTTAGAGATTTTCGACTAGAAGCGTTCTGAGCTGCTGCAAAAAAAGGTGGAGTGCTCAGACAACAGATGCTTTCTCCTCATTGGGAACAATTGAAAAAAAGACGCTGGCGCTCAGAAAAATCCGTTATGTGGACACTCACTACAAGAGTGGATTCCTGAGCAACACCCCATCTTAAAAAGGTAGCATGTGCTATCTGAGGATTTAATAAGACAGACTGTAAACACACCAACAATATCCACACGTGGGCCATTTATTTGCCATTTTCAATTTACTTCCTTCTTACAAAGAAGTTGAAAATGTGTACTACACCAAAGCGCATTCACTTTAATTAAGAATGGTTATTATTTTATTAATTTAATCACTTATCCTATTGTATTTAAGTTGTCAAATTTTATTTCACTTATTTTATTGTGTTTAAGTTGTATAATTTTATTCTATTTTATTGTCATTTTATTAGTCTAGTTTTTACTTAACACTGTTTTACTACTATTACTGTTATTATAGCTTATAGCTATTACTTTGAGCTGCACTAACCTGTATGAAAGCTGCTATACAAATAAAGTTTGATTGATTGATAGCAAGCAAAGACAACTGTTGATATAAGGGAACATGACCATCATTGTGCTCTTCAAAATGATAAATAGTAGTTGTCAGAAAACAGTAGTTTGTAAGGTTTTTCCTCGTTTGGTTTCTTTATAGTTGTCATATTAATTTATTTTTGGAATAATGGAAAGGGAGGAAATTTCCTGTGTACAGAATTGTACATTTCTTTTCTGCTCTCTAGTGGTCAGCATCTACTATTGCACCTTACAGAGTCAGATTATAGTCTGTGGGTACACAGAGCTGGATCCAAAGATGGATAAAACAAGTCTTGTATTAAAACTGGACTGGGACAGACCCTGAGAAACCCTGTTGTCATACGTACATACCTTGAGTCTGGAATTGTTCATCTGTATGTGGTCCAAGGTGCTGCATTTCTTCAGCTGATCTTTCTCAAGCTCTTCTAAAGTGCACATATCGCGTCGGTGAATCTGCATGAGCTCATACATGGCATTCAGAGATGGCACCGTGCTCAGGCCGGCTTCCCCTGGTGAGCTGGCCTCAATACATGTGGAGGAGAGGCCCAATGAGTCGAGCTCCTGGGAAAGAAAGAGGAATTATGTCACCGTTGTAGTGAATGATCTCTACAGAAATTAAAAACGTCAAGTGCAAGTAATACATGGCAATAATGAGCATTTAGCAGGGTGTTTCTGTACCTGATTGATGTATGAAATGCACTGAGGAATATTATCCTCTGTGCAAAAGGCACTTATCACATTGTAGGAGCTTTTGGATAGGGGCAAAGCAGAGCACATTGACACGAGGTTGTTCTGTCTTGAGGGGGACATAGTCACATGTGATATGCTGGAGATCTCATAGTTTCCTAAAAACAAAGAACAGAGAGAGAGAAATTAGGTCAACTCACATAACATCTAGTGTGTGTTCTCATACTGAGAGGCTTGAATAAGGTTGCTGCTCTAAAATGAGAACAAAAATATGGGTCACCTCTAGCAGATCCCAAAAAAAGCACAGCGGGCAGATGAGCCTTTCTATTCTTGACATATTCCACCAAATACATCCCATTAGCAGGGAAACTTACCCATAGATGTCCCTATTGGCACAGTTGTCCACCACTCTCCCATATCACCGACACATCAGGACACGGGGATGCGAGGTCATGAGTTACCAACCGAGAGGTTGATTATCAGTCAGGCAGGCAGATCAGAGGCTCCCACTGGAACTGAGCCCTGCAATGGAGCATCAAGTTATGAGATAGACCAGCAACAGATAAACTGGGTTGCTTGCTTCACCCACACAGGATTAACTGTCCAATGTGTGCCAGTGGGGCTTAGATTGGGGTTTAAGAGGGCCCTCCTATTGGCCACTGGCAACTGAATTGCAGGGTGGTGAAATGATCCCTGCATATAGCCAAACGATTTAGATACAAAATGAGGGATTCCATTGCAGATGGGCTAAATCTGAGAGTGCATGTGTATTTTTGTTTTACTTTTGTGCCTTCAGGGCAATATTATGATCTTGTCTCGTGAAACAAGTTGGACCAGCTGTCTACCACTCCCACAACTTTACTGAAATGTTCCACCTTGTGTACAATTATGTTGATGAACAAAAGGGGAGTCATGTTAAGTAATGCAACTGAACTGAACATGTTGGTGAGGACATAACAACAACCACCAGTCAATACAAGTGTCTCCTTAAACATGTCAATGTGCATCCCAGCAACGTTGTTATATCTAAACAAACCAGTAAACATGCTATAGAATATAATGAGTCAGAGTCGACTTTGACAAAGAAAGATTGATTTGATCTGAGCCACATAAAATACACAAAGTAAAACCATTGATACAATCTATATATATGTCATATATCAATATAGTTACATACAGAAAAATGCACAGTACAACATACTAAAAAAGGATGAAAAGCAACCACTCACAGCTTTACTGAACTGTTCCAGCTTGTGTACAATGTGTTGATGAACAAAAGGCAGTCATGTTAAGTAATGCAACTGAACTGAACATGCTGGAGAGGACATAACAACAACTACAAGTCAATACAAGTGTCTCCTTAAACATGTCAATGTGCATCCCAGCAACGTTGTTATCTAACAAAAACAAACCAGTCAACATGCACAACTCTTATCTAAAGTTACACTAGTTAACTGAGGAGGAGATAAAGTCATAAAGTGTGCTTCAGGCTTAATTTAGTTGCTTTACCTTAACGTTATATATTAATATGACTTGATATATTAACAGTTGGCCTTACTGTTCAGTTAGCTGGTGTGCTAACGTTGTGTTTTCACTACAAGGTTTATAGGTTATAGTGAAATAGTTTAGCAACTTTAACGTGTAGTGGTTGGCTAGTACACCTCAGCTAGGTCACTTAGCCTAAACGTCCTGATTTGTAGCACGAATTTAATGTTATCTAAGACATTAAATCGTAATTTACAAACATTGTATTAGCTGCTATGGTTTGCTAACCTGGATAAGAGCTGCTTGCTAAACATGAAATGGGTCAACTCAGTCCGACAGTTGACAACATTAACTAAATGTTCCTTCATGGAAAATAGCAGCTAGCTACTGCCACGCAGAGTTCAGTCGTCACATGGTCAGCAGCAGAAACAAGCAACAATCTCACCTGTTTGACTCTGAACGCAGAGAAGCAGAGATGCCCCGACACAGTAGACAGGTAGGTAGGTAGGTAGTGTTCAGGCTGCTGCAGCTGCTGATATGATATGAAGTCTACTCCTCCTCCGCTGCCGTCTCACCAAACGTCACTGTTATTGGAAGGGCGTTGTTAGGCAACCAGTATCTCAGACGTGATTGGATAATGAGCAAGTGCAGTGGACGATTATGCAAATGAGGTATGCTGTCAGGTGTCATCAAGCATAATATGGCACGTTTGTGGCAGCAAGAGATAGGTGTCACCTATGGTGCCACAAGATCTCACCCCAATATATTATATAGGCTAGTCTTGCCTTTACAAATAATCATAAAAATACATTCACTGGCATTATAGTAGACCACTTACACACCAAAAAACTGATATTTTCAGGTGGAATTTCATTCATTCAATCATTCATTCATTCTCACTGTGCAATATCATTTTCCACTTGTGCAATTTTGTTAATAGTCTGTTTATTGTCAATACTGTAAATACTGCTCCTATTTTTATACTTCCTTCTATTAAAATGGTTCATATTTTGTTACACTTTGTTTAGCTCTTTTGTACTGTGTTAGCTGATGCATCTTGTTTTTTGCACTATCCCCTTTGCTGCTGTACACGGCAAATTTCCCCACTGCGGGACTAATAAAGGAATATCTTATCTTATCTTATCTTATCTTATTATAAACAACATGTTTTTACTGGTTATTGCCATGGATGTACTGGAGCAGGATGTAGTAAAATTTGAGACTTTTGATACACTGTGGGATATATTTTATTGTCTTTTTTTCATATTGTCATTGAAAATATTATGTTGAGCTAAAGACACACATAGTATATTGAAGTAGAATATAGAATATAATGAGTCAGAGTCGACTGACAAAAAAAAGATTGATTTGGTCTGAGCCACATAAAATACACAAAGTAAAACCATTGATACAATCTATATATATTTCATATATCAATACAGTTACATACAGAAAAATGCACAGTACAACAACATACTACAAAGGATAAAAAGCAACCACTTAACAATGAACTTGACTGTAATTGAGTAGATCATTATATAGTACATTCAGGATGAGTTCGATTTAAAAATCAGTAAATCTACTTTCACGTATTGATTTTTAATTAAGTAGTACATTCAAGACACACACAGCCTACAGTTATACTGTTATTGTGCAGTCAGGAGGAAATTCCTTATCAGGTAATCTCTGAGAAATCTGTGGATATTCATATTGAAATTACTACCATCGGCATATTACACTAGTGGCCATTTAACTAACTGGTCCTCTGAGCATTTTACATCAGTAGTGTGTCAGCAATTCAAGTAAAAAAACAGTCAAATGAATTCTACTTAAGTAAGAGGATATTCTGGCATTCTCATCACGCATCAGTATAATCAAATTCTCCCTGCAGACAGTTGGGACTCTTTGCAGCCTTATTCAGTCTCATGATGTGCCAACTCTTTGTCCACACTTGGCACTGTTAAAGCCACCGTTTTCTCTCTTCATCCAAAGCAAGAGCATGGAGAGAGGCAGCAGGCAGCTGGCTCTTCATCAGTCTGGTATCTTCCAGACTCAGGCTGGTCCCTGCACTCGGCTATGAAGACCTGGAGCTGGGACACTGGCACCTTCTCCTGCTGGTGATGCTGGAAAATTAACATTGAATAGTGTTAGATAACTGAAGTGCAAAGATGGATAAAAACTATGACCTCAAAAACAGCGAGATCAAAGAATATTCCTCAGTATGGTGACTCAGAGTGACCTTGATGGTCTCGTAGGTGTCGGTGATGAGAGCGATGAACAGGCTGAGCACCATGTAGATGAAGAGGGAGATGAAGGAGTAGAGGTAAAGTCTGCTGAAAAGCCACACCATGTAGCCCTCGTGTCTCAACCCCAGGAAGGTGGCGAACATGTCGTCCCCGTTGATGAGAGAGAAGAGGCACTCTGTCACCTTGTAGAGCGTTTGAAACTGGAAAAGAAAAGTTTATATTTCATTGTCATCAAAACAGAACTCCCCGGTGTGTGTGTGTGTGTGGGGGATTAATCAGGCCACGCTGACACTTGGAAAAGATTGATTATGATTTTCATACTTTGTCATGGTAAGGCCCAAGGACGATCCAACCACAGAAACAGTACCCGAGGTAGATCATGGCCGCACAACAGCAGAATCGGATCACATTTGGGAACGCCGCCCTCAAGGTTAAGATTAATATCTAGAGAGGAATAAAGGTTGTCAGCTCCTCTGGATATGTGCATTTAAGGGGAGACACTACAGGCGAATAGGGGAGAAAAATCCCCAGTTGATTACTTATATTTAGACATATGTTTTTTGTATTACAAGTTTTCTGAAAATGTACGTTTAAATATGCAAATGAGGCATTATCTTATTAAATATATGCTAATTAGCATACATTTCCAGAACAGAAATCTGAACGTTGGATAAAGCCAGGTTCAAAATGATTGTTTCATATTGTTGACATATTACAGAGGGATGTGTATGTGTATGGATATCTCTTATTATCACTCCATAAATCAGAAAATAATGTCAGTCAACAGACAAACATTAAAATAAATTTGTGCCATATTTTTATAAATAAAATATATATAAATCAGGCTTTGAATGATATATGAACAAATCCCCCAGTAAAAACCTTCAGAATATAGATAGGAATGAAACTGGAAAGTCTGGTGGATGTAAGAGCTACTGAAGTGGAGATTTCTGGCTCAGTCTGAGAAAAACTCATTTTGAGAAAACAGCCTTTAAAGATATGGTTTGTAAAGTTCCAGATGTTTTGAAGACACTACAGGTGAATAGGGTAAAAAAAACAATAACTAATAGATATCACCATGAAACTTCCCCAGTTGATTACTGATATTAAGACAATTCTTTTTTGTATTTACACATTTTCTAAAAATGTTATGTTTAAATAAGCAAATGAGGCATTACCTAATGCTAACTTTTTGTGAATTTAGGAGAAATCTACAGATGCAAATAGACAAAGTAGTAAAATAAACACCTAAATGTGTATTTTGGATGTTCCTAGTCTAAAAGAAGACATGTCATGGAAGCAAAATAGCCCAAAATCTCAAAATTGACCAGTGCATGAAAAACAATGTTTTTGCTGGTTTCTCCCATTAACAGGTTGGCTGATGCATTATGCAAAAACAAAAAGCATTCAAGTTCTTACATTGTATTTCTTGAAGAAACCAAGGTAACGAATCACTCCGACCCAGACGAGCATGGTGGCTGTACCCAGCAAGATACTGCAGATGTCATAGTTTGTCAGGTACTGCAGGAGGAAAGAAAGTACAATTAAACTAGATATCAAATAAGTTAATGGCCCATACTCTCCACCATTTCCTTTACACTCAGTGAAACATGCTTACATCTAATTAAGAATATAGCAGATAAAGCAAAATGAAAAAACAAACCTTTGTTTGTATTCCAATTTTGAGCGCTGACCCAGCAATGGTCAGTATGTCACTCACAATGATGAGGATGTACCAGCCATTCACAAACTCCATGCGGTCGGACCAAGACACTATTTTATTGTAGTAGGCGTGAAAGAATATGTTGAACTCCTGCATGAGAGAAAGTTCAGATGCTGTAAAGCAAATACACAACAAGCAAGGATTCATACCTACACATGGCGGTTGGATTGCTCAATTTCCACATTAAATGATCACACGGTTTTACTGATGAGAGGTTTGTACTTTCAATTTGATGAGGAGGTGCTGACCCTTATATCATCTGATCAGTGTACGGCCCTGACCCGTCAATAATACAATCAGGGCTGCAACTAATAATTATTTTCATTGTCGATTAATCTGTCGATTATTTTTTCAATTAATCGGTTAGTTGTTTGGTCTATAAAATGACAGAAAATGGTGAAAAATGTCGATCAGTGTTTCCCAAAGCCCAAGATGACGTCCTCAAATGTCTTGTTTTGTCCACAACTCAAAGATATTCAGTTTACTGTCACAGAGAAGTAAATAAACCAGAAAATATTCACATTTGAGAAGCTGGAATCAGAGAATTTAGACCTTTTTTTTCACAAAAGAAATTTGTCCAAACGATTAATCAATTATCAAAATAGTTGCCGATTAATTTAAGAGTTGACAACTAAGTGATTAATAGTTGCAGCTCCATATACAATACAACACAACACAATGTAATTAGTCTATAAAATACCCACAATGTGTACGTTATTAAGTGTTTAATGAAAACTCCCTCCCGGTTGCTAAGACCCACAAATTCCAAGAAGACACAGAGTACACGACCTCAGTGCCCTACACTGTAGACACAGTCCTGCATCTGATGCTGGTTTGCATATTATTTATTATTGAACGAATGACCTCACCTGTGAGCTTTTAGAAAAGTGCAGAATAAAAGTATGGCTTGAAAAAAATGATTACGATTGTGAATTAATCATTTATAAAAATGTTGGCGGGTCTAAAATTTATGTTTTGGTTATATCTGTGGAAGATATCTGACGATTAGTTCCCACTTCTAACAAGGATTGTGAGCCAATATTAAAACAACGTTAGTATCATGTGGTATCTCTGGGTCGTCAAATGGATACATGTCTGAGTTTGTCAGTAAGCGCCTGGCAACTGCTTGTTGTGAAGTGAAAGCAATGGAATGAGGGAGGGAGAAAGCGACATCTAGTAGCTGAATGTTATTAAAGTAACAAGTGACTTGTTCCTCATGACTTACAAACTGGAGTTGGATGCCATTGATGACGGATCGCGTGCAGAGGATGAAAGAGATGAAGCAGGCGAGGATGACCACAGAGTCAAGCGACAGGAGGAGGTAATCGTTCTTACCAGCTAGAAACAAGAACCACACATTTTAGATTGTTTTTGTTACTGTTGCCTCTACAAAGCTGAGACATGCAGTGGTGTTTTCTTTTAGTAGTCATCCAGCAACCAGAATAATGTCACTGTGCTGACCTCTGCTGGCCTTTGAAACAATAACCACAATGAGTATTTTTGTTTGGCTTGGTCATAGTACTGTATATCAATGGTTGGGATGAAAATGGGTTTGGATAAAACTTACATGTGCCTTCCACGTTCCAGTCTCTACATTCATAAATCCTCACATCATTTTCAACATCAACCTTTATCTTTCCACTGTGTGCACGGTTGTCAAACCTGATCTGTATATGAGAAAAGGTTTAATTAATGAGTGGAGAGTTAAGGAGAACTTATTTATCAGCATATAAATGATCCTAAAAGCTCAGATGAGTGTGTCACCAACAGTTATATGGAAGTCATAACAGTCTGGTAGCTCGTGGTGCCGCACGGTCTGCAGGTTGATTGTTTTCAGAGTGAGGTAGATGTTCACAGATAGCAGCCTGCATGGTAGACACACAGATATTAGCAGGAAGCTCTTTCACCACCTGGCATGATCAGCATTTCAGTTTGGTATACCTTTTGAAATCTAAAGAGAAGTTCACATGTGCGGCCAAACTGCTGCTGTCTAACGACTGCACAGGATATATGGAAATACACTCTGTGAGGAAGAAACACAGGTAATAAAATCAAAAAGCAGTTATTGGGGTGGTGCAAAAGATGTATTAGGCATTCCTCTGAAGACGCCACTTCCTCTTTTCACAAAGTCACAAGTAAATCCACATTGTGATTATTTTCCATTCATGCCCATGACTCAGCATCCATAAATACATCAAACAACATGGATACAACTCATGGTAGCTATTAGACATACATACACAGGTTCCACAGCTGTATTTATAAAGCAATGTTGGGCTTTTGTATTGTACCTTTATCAACATGTGGATCAATGTCAAAGATCTCATTTCCAGGATCGATGCTGCTGTTTCTGTAAAACTCTTGACAGACAGACAGAGGAGTGTACTCGCCATTAACGCTCTCGTATGCAAGGTTACCCATTGTCAGGTTTTGGAGATTGATGTACTGGAAAAAAAATATGGAAAGAAGAGTGAAACACATTATTTCATACATGAAATCCCCTGTGTGATATAATGGTAAACTCTTGTCTAGGGCTGCAAATAATGATTTTTTTCATTGTCGATTATTTTCTTGATTAATCGATTAGTTGTTTGGTCTATAAAATGTGTTTATCAGTGTTTCCCAATGCCCATGATGACGTCCTCAAATGTCTTATTTTGTCCACAACTCAAAGATATTCAGTTTGCTGTCATAGAGGAGTGAAGAAACCAGAAAATATTCACATTTAAGAAGCTGGAATCAGAGAATTTAGATTTTTTTTCTTAAAAATGACTCAAACTGATTAATCAATCATCAAAATAGTTGCTGATTAATTTAATAGTTGACAACTAATCGATTAATCGTTGCAGCTCTATACTCTTGTCTTAGATCTAAAATCCCAGTACCCTGTTGATAATGTAGTAGATGTGATCATTCACATCTGCTTTCGTGTACAGCGCATAGCCTCCCATCCGGTGGTCCTTGTATCCTTTTAGAAACAGATGTCTGAACGTCACCAGATTTTCATCTTTGAAGTTGACCATCATTTCGTTGCTCAGGCCGAAAGAGACTAACTGAAGAGGGGGGGAAAAAACATACATTTGAGACAAAAAGAAATGACATTCATGCCTGATTCTGTGTACCTGTGTGTAATGTGTCCTACCTGGACTGTGATGATTGCAATTTTTAATATTTGTAACATCAGCTTCCACGGTTTGCGCCCCCGGGCTGTGTATTTCTCACAGGGGCTCATGAAGAAGTACTTTAGCCTCCGTCTGAAGTCCTCCACCGCCATTGTCTCCAGCGTCTGAGCGCTCCACCTGCACTGACCGTTGTTCAGCCTCGTCTCTTCTGACCTCGAGGCCAACAGCAGCTCGGAGTCCTCCATTATACTCAACTACAGAACAGAATTGGACTATTTTTTGGACTAGAGTTTTGGCAGTTATGTATACGTCAGAAATATGTTGAAGATAAGGTGTAAGGGTTCAACCATTCCAGTCATTCTGATGTGTATCAAACAGGTTCACCTGCATGTGCTCACTGCTGTCACTGTACTCTCTTTAAAATCTCAGTCTTGAGTGCACACTAATACATAATGCTCTACAAACACGCAAAGAAATGGAGTTTTTAGCATTATTTTTAGCTCAACAAATGCAAACTTCAACAACTTCTGTAACAAATGACTTACCATATCACTAATAAATTAAAAATCTTTGCAGAAAATCACAACAGCAAACAGAAATGAATGAAAGTTAAATCCAGAAGTTATTGTACAATATTTTTACGACCCATTGCTGGGATCTATGTTTAGTACAGAGAGTAAAAGCACCACATTTTAAGAAAAAAAAATCTATAATAATAATAATAAATAAATAAATGAATTACCTTCTGTGCAGCAGCGAGCCACAGAGCGACTAGTTTAACTCTCTCCGCTGTCTATGAATCTCAGACAGTGCAGCCACAACACCAGCCTTCACCACAATGACATGTCATGTCATTCCTCTGTGTCATGCTAAGCTTTTCCAGTTTTTCCAAAACAGCTACAGGACCTCTGCACACACACAGACACTGCTACTGTTTGTAGGCTTCTGTAATGAATTAATATTGTATTGTAAGATACTATTTTACACACCAAATTACTAGGTAAAAGATTTATTGTTTTGTTTTCAAAACCACCACACAGTCACCAATGAAGAAAGGAAACACAAGTTGAATTCATATAGAAAACCTTTAGTAGATAATTGTACATGACCAGGGAATAAAGTAATAAGTGGGACATAGTTTGTTAATAATCCACAATATGTTTCAAGACTTCTGTAGTGATGAAAGTGTAAAGCAACTTCTTGTTGACTTAATGCTGCACAGAATGAGATTACACTGGCTCATTATACACACACATGATATATCCTCAAGTACTCAGTCCAGTGTATAAACTTTATCACTGCACCTAAATTGTAGCTGCTGTGTCTTCACACTAAAACAGTTCATCAGGAAATCACACCTTTGGTAAAAGAAGAGGAGTAGAAAAGGTTAAGAGTAAGTGAGTCAGATTTTCTGAGCTCATAACACGAGAATCAAACCTCAGTGGGGACCACAACGTGTTTGAATATCGGAAACTATTAAGCACTGAGAGTTGGCATTGAATGCTTCCTCAAATTCATATTCTTCTTCATTTTTGGATCTGACCGTTTCATATTTAAATAATTTGCCAATTTAAACTATTTTATTTAGGCAAAGTTATTGTACACCTGCTTATATTTAACACCTAACATGTGCGAAGTGTGGCTTATTTTGTTTAATTAAAAAAGGGGGTTTGTAGAAAAACATGCAGCCCATTTACCACTTGAAAAGGCGTGGCATTTAGCATGCAATAAGAACGCCTTTCTTGCGTTTGGCGTGTCATTTGTACGCCACATAGTCTGTACTGACTGCAATGTACAGTAAATTCTAAATATGCTACTTTCAGAGCTAGTGACGTAGAATAACAGTGAAACAGATAATGGCGGGCAGGCGGATGGGTCCAACAAACACACAACTTTTAACTAGGAGACCGGTGTTTTTTTTGTACGTTACATTAGTGATGTTTGTCACATTTTTTAGTGACGTTTGTGACGTGTTCTCCGTTCTTATGTTATGTTGTATCCGTATGCATTTGACTTCATTTATGTACTTATTTTAAGCTCAACCATGATGTTTTTCCTGAATTTAACTAAGTGGTTTTGTTGCCTAAACCTACCTGTGGACGTTACAGTAGTTTTGTTGCGTGGCGTACAAATGAGAAACCTATGAGACCGGGTTGATATTCCTGAACCAACGGTATTATTTTGGCCTTGTATCATAACTAAAGTAATGAATTGGCACCGGTATCAAACAATACTCCAGCCCAAGTGACAAATTGTCCCTATTTTCTCTCATAAAAAGCTGATTGGTATAGCAGTAGTATATCCTAGGCCTAATCAAAGGCAAGAGAACCACCAAAAAGAGTGTGAGACAACAATGAGAGAGAGTTTGAGTGGATTCTGCTGGTTCGTCCCTTTAACTGTATGAAAAGTGTCTTATTGAGATGTGAAATTAAAACATGTTCCTATGTGACGATGGAGTGAGAGAACGTGACCGGAGGGGCTGGAAGTTTGGGTCCCCTCCGCCGCTGGTGCACCCCGGCGCTCCGGCATCTATGTTGGAGGGTGACTGGACCATGACCTCTTCAGGGAGCGGAGGAGCACCCGGGTCTCCGGGCCTCGGGAGGCTGGAGGAAGTGGTGGAGGACACTACACCGATGCTAGCACTGGTCACAGAGGGCAAGTCTCCACCTTTCTGTAATGACGCCAGGTTGAGCGAGGCGGCTACTTCTGAAGTGGAGGGGCTTCGTTCTCCGTCCGGGTGGAAGAGCAGGGTGGAGTTGCTTGAAAATGTGGAGGGGCTGTCGCTGGTTGTGCTCGGGGTGCTGAAGTTGCTGTCAGATGAGGAACTGGAAGCCCCTGCTGTGTGAGCGACAGATAAAGAAGGGAAAAATTTAATTAAAGTAGAACAATAGATTTGAAATACAATTTAATTTAGATTTTTTTGTCTATTGACCTCTGAGAGCCTCGATCTTCTCGTTTTTGACTCTTTGCACCTCGTCTGTGATTTTGGCGATGATGAAGTTTTGTGAGCGTAACTCCCTGATGGAGTCGATCAAGGCGTCCAGGCCCCGGGGGTTCTCGGCCAGTGTGTCCAGCAACGTAGCCGTCCTCTTGGTCTGCGTGGTCCTGCAGCTGATTTCCTCCGCGTCGTCTCGTGTCAGGATCCTGCGGGAGCGCAGGTAGTCGAGGTGGCGCTCGGCTCTGATCTTGTCGCAGAGGTAGTGCCGCAGTCCGGTCAGCACCTGGATGCCATATGGAGGAGGAGAGAGAAAATGGGAACAAAGTGAGCTGTTAGAGACCCTGAGCAGGAGGTGTATCGGCTTCCAGTTCGCTTTAGAATCGATTTTAAGCTCTTGATGTTTGTTTTTAAAGCCATTAACGGCCTCGCCCCACTTTAGTTGTCCGAGATTTTAACTCTCCGCGAGCATAACGGGGCTTTGCGGCCATCGGGTGAACTTTTTTTAGAAGTCCCAAAGTCGAAGTATAAGCTGCGGGGTGATTGTGCTTTTGCTGTCACTGCTCCTAAACTATGGAACAAGTTACCCCCGATATATGCACTGTCACTGACCTAGTACTTTTTAAATCTAAACTCAAGACTTTTTTGTTTAGATTGGCTTTTAATACCTAGTAGCGCTGTGACATTTTTTCCTGTGCTTTTTATATACCTTTTTTATGATTGTATGATATGTTGTCTTTTTATTCCTGTTATTTCTTGATGTTAATGTAAAGCACTTTGGGTACCTTTTAAATACAAATAAATGTTGACTGATTGATTTGATTTATTACAAAGGTATGAGAAGGCTGAGAATCTGCAGGTTTTCCCCTCAAACACCAACTCCAGTAGGCAAAATATTAAATTTAATTCAATTTAATTCAATTTGCTTTATTGGCATGAGTGTCAGGTGACCAATATTGCCAATGCGTCAATTCAATAAGAAATAAAAATAAAGAAATAAAAAAATAAAAACAAAAACATATATATATACATATATACAATTAATTAAGCAAATTACAATATATAGATATTTAAAAAGAGCATGCATGTAAATGGAAGAAAACAATAAAGAAGTAATTAATGTTTGTTGTGTCAATAAAACAAACAAACAAATAAAAAACAATTAATAACAATATATTGCAATATCAAAGGATAAATGTAAAAAAAACCAAAAAAAAAACATGAAGTAGAGGAGTAAATAAAAGGCAAAAGTGTGTTGCAGGTGGTGTGAAATCACATCTCTGACCTGGTCTGGTTCTGCTCTACATTACACATAGACAATTGTCTTCTGGTAATGCTTTTAATAAGGCAGCAAAACCTGTCTGTATTTACAAATAAAGTGCCTCCAACAAGTTGTAGTCAAATCCCACAGAGGATCATAGGTGTTGATGCAGGCACAGAGTAGGTGCGGTGAGGTATTTCCTCCTTTTAAACAGGCCTTTAACGCCAAAACAAAGTACAAATAAAGTGTCAACAGAGGGATACATCTGTCTGTACTTTCCACATACCTCACCTTATCACAATGACGATTCATAAGGAAGCTAAATTTGGCTGAAATATCATACTCACGTCTTTTTTAATCTCTGCCATCTCATCTTCAGTGAGTTGAGGAACATCCATCCCTCTCTGCTCTCACTCAGTGAAAAGTGAACAATCCAGGTGTTCCGGGTGACGAATGAGCGACTAAAACACGTTAATAAAGCAGTAATAACGACGTAAACTACATCCAGACATTAATAAAAAGCGTTAACTAATGTTGTTCTTCATTATCTGTCGTTTTAAAAGGTGGAGTATCGTCTGTCTGTCCATTCAACTTTTTATGTTTCGAAGAAATCCCCGGACTTCCTGATTCTGTCGAGATTACGTCGACGGATGAACACGAGAAGAAGAAGAAGAAGAAGAAGAAGAGTCGGTTTCACACTATAAGAGCTGTTTTATGTAGTTATGTACATGTTAAAAAGTCTAAACCTAACATAAAACGTGTCCTACAACAGCAGACTAAGCTACAGTGGTCCAACTTTCCTCCTGTTGTTCCGTGTTAATTGTTGTCAAGTGTTTCTGCTACAGGTGTTATATACAGGTGTTGTCCACTAGGGGGCGCTGCTGTACCTCTCTCTCACACCACACAGGTACTATTACACATATATAAACTATCTCTTCAAAGATTTAGAAATATGCAAGTACTGTGTTTTAGTATCATTTTGAAATACTTGTACGTACTGTACTATAAACCTTCTCAAACTTGACAACATAAACATTATAAATGGGCCTGTTTTGTATTTCTTGTTGCTATGTTTGTTGATGCAGTAGCTGACAGGAAGTAAACTTGGAACAAAGTTGTTGCCCTAGCAACAGAAGAGGTAGTTTGGAGATGATGATTTTACATACAAAACATACAGATATATAGATAGATAGATAGACAGATAGATAGATAGATAGACAGACAGATAGATAGATAGATAGATAGATAGATAGATAGACAGACAGACAGATAGATAGATAGATAGATAGATAGACAGACAGACAGACAGATAGATAGATAGATAGACAGATAGATAGATAGATAGATAGATAGACAGATATATATATATAGATAGATAGATAGATAGACAGATAGATAGATAGATAGATAGACATATATATATAGAGATAGATAGATAGATAGACAGATAGATAGATAGATAGATAGATAGATAGATAGATAGACA
>CAKAOI010034171.1:13720-76553 GCA_916701655.1 Sebastiscus albofasciatus | reverse complement strand
TCACAAGCAACATAAATGAAACACATACAAAGCAAAAAAAAGGAAAAAGGAAAAAGGAAAGGACAAAAAACAAAAAGATAAGTAAATTAAAAATGATAATAAAAAACTAAATATATATAAATATACATACATATATATATACCAAAATATATATATAAAACTAAGTATAAATTGTGAATTATATGTAATATGGGGTTAGCAGTTTAAAACATAATAACAAATAAACAAAAAAAACAAACAAAAAGGAAACAGGAAAGGACCAAAAAACAAAAAGATAAGTAAATTAAAAATAATAAAATAATAATAAATTAAAAAAATATATAAATTATATATATACATATATAAAACTAAGTATAAATTGTGAATTATATGTAATATGGGGTCAGTAGTTTAAATCATAATAACAAATAATAATAAAAAAAAAAAACAAAAGAGTTTTAAACAACTTACATTCTAATGATGGAATCACAAGCCTTTACTTCCACTGCAGGTTAAACGAGGTTAAAAGAAATCATAACACAAAAAAAGCCCGCTTGGGAACTGCTGCTTTGAGGGGGACCCGAAAAACTAATCCCCGCCCTCATCGTGACGTCTTCGCATTTGATTGGCTGAGAACGCCTGCTGCTCAACGCCAATTGGCAATTAATCACTGTCAATCATTTTTTTAGAGGCGTGTCCTTCTAACCGTGTCGTTAGGGAGAGCGCAGCAGCAGTCATCTCTCCCACACTCTGGTGTCTCTTCCGTACATCAACTGTTAAACAATAAAAGAGCAGAAGACCGGCTTCAGGTGATATGGACGAACCTACTGAACAAATGAGGCCCCTTTTGAGAACAGTAAGTACCCGCCCAACACAGTTAAACCGTTATATACTGTGTGTCTCTTTGTCTCTTGTTCTGCCAAGCAGCCGCTGAAGTAACGTTACTAGTGATGCTCTGGAGTCAGACTCAGTGAGGCTGCTATTGTTAGCCGGCTTTCTACTCTTTGACACGTGGCAGGGGGACAAGTTGTGTTCAGGTCTGTCGTTAAAGTCAGGGAAAGCCTTCCTACGAATATATACTTTGTAAAAAATGTGTTTCTTTGCCGAGTTTTTACTTTTTTCTAGTAGTTTTCAGATAGCATTCTTTGCTAACGTCAATGAATTAGCAGCCTGTCCAGTGACGTTATTAACCGTTATTTAAATTAGTAGATGTCCAGTTTGCTGGTAAGTCTGGACATTATAGTGTTTGTCCACCTACTTTAATAAACTACACATACCTATGTAAGTCTGTGTAAAAGCCTGTAGTTAATTACTGTTACATGGCTTTTGTACACAGCTTTGTATTATTCCCTCTTCACTGTTCAACAGGTCCACCCACACTTGATAGTATGTATCCCAGCAACTGGGCAGTTGATAAGATCTGCTGAAATAAAAACAAATTTAAAAAGGTCAATTTGCATATCAAATACACCCAAAATAATCTAATGTCATGCCATTAGAGAGGACAAATAGACAGGAAACTGGGAGAAAAATTGCACAAAATCAGACACATCAGTTACAGTAGGTTGCATCTACCAAACTCCCTTCAATGTGCTATTTTAACTGAGTTGTGAGTTGTATTTTAACTGAGTAGTGTAGTTTATTAAAACTACACATAACACAACTCAGTTAAAATACAACTCACAACTATGTAACAACTATGTAAGCTGTGCTGCCTGAGTAAAAGCCTGTAATTAATTACCGTTACATGGCTTTTGTACACAGCTTTGTATTATTCCCTCTTCATGTTCAACAGGTCCACCCGTTCAGTTACTTATAATAATAATAATGATAATAATAATAATAATAATACATTTTATTTATATAGTGCTTTTCTAAAAACTCAAAGACACTTTACATAGATAAAAAGATAAAACAAGGACAACATAAAAAAAAGATATAAAACACACAATATTAATTTATTATTATTATTATTATTATTATTATTATTAATAATATTACTTGATATTATGTGTCCCAGCTAGTCAGTTGATAAGATCTGCTGAAATAAAAATAAATAAAAAAGGTCAATTTGCATATCAAATACACCTAAAATAGATCAACCTTCTTCTTTAGTGACATTTCCAAGTCAGGAAACGATGGTAATAGACAGGAAACTGGGAGAGAAATTGCACAAAATCAGACACATCAGTTACAGTATAGCTTCTATCTACCAAACTCTCTTCAATGTGCTATTTTAACTGAGTTGTATTTTAACTGAGTTGTGTTTTGTGTAGTTTTAATAAACTACACATAACTATGTAAGCCGTGCTGCCTTGAGTAAAGCCTGTAGTTAATTACTGTTACATGGCTTTGTACACAGCTTTGTAGTATTCCCTCTTCACCGTTCAAAAGGTCCACCCACACTTGATATTATTTATTTATTTATTTAAAAAGGATCCCCATTAGCTGATACCAATGGCACCAGCTAGTCTTCCTGGGGTCTGAAATCAAGTACATTAAATTTATCACATACATACTATATACAACATCATATTTGTGTTACACTAATAACATTCAAATTTTCAAAACATATATAAATTTCACAATTATACACATCTTCCACAACCATTTAGCCTCAAGGCCCATCATCAGGGAAAAGGAACAAAAGAAAAAACATACATGACCAACACTGGACTGTCGATCAGCTGCTTAAGTAATGTATTCTTAGATTACTTAGATTCTTATGTGTCCCAGCTAGTCAGTTGATAAGATCTGCTGAAATAAAAACAAATAAAAAAGGTCAATTTGCATATCAAATACATCCAAAATAGATCAACCTTTCTTGTGTGACATTTCCAAGTCAGGAAACGATGCTAATGTTATGCCATTAGAGAGGAAAAATAGACAGGAAACTGGGAGAGAAATTGCACAAAATCAGACAACATCTGTTACAGTAGGTTCCATCTACTAAACTCTCTTCAATGTGCTATTTTAACTGAGTTGTATTTTAACTAAGTTGTGTTAGGTGTAGTTTTAATAAACTACACATTACTATGTAAGCCGTGCTGCCTGAGTAAAGCCTGTAATTAATTACCATTACATGGCTTTGTACCAGCTTTGTAGTATTCCCTCTTCACTGTTCAACAGGTCCACTTGTTCCGTTACTTGATATTATGTGTCCCAGCTAGTCAGTTGATAAGATCTGCTGTAATAAAAAGAAATAAAAGGGTCAATTTGCATATCAAATACACCCAAAATAGATCAACCTTCTTGTGTGACATTTCCAAGTCAGGAAACGATGCTTATGTCACCGTGAGCCTTGTGTCATTAGAGAGGGAAAAATAGACAGTAAACTGAAAAAATATTCAAATATAAATATTTGTGAAGCAGAGAGAGGGGATGGTCTTTTGTGTTTGTGTGCATGTTTGTCTGCAAAGTCTGTCCATGTTTGGGAGTATTGATTGCATCCAATGGAGACTATGATTAGTATCTGTTTGTTTTCCAACATTTATGTGCCAAATGAGTGATTTTCCCAGCTGTTTAAACTCCATCTTCACTCATTAGATACAGATCACAAGCTTCTGACTGACTCTGCCTTCTTAGTTTTGCCCTGTTCAAATGTGTTAAGGCTCCAGGGATGTAAATAATTGAATGGCTAGTCAGCAAAAGTCAGCAAAATATAACTTACCCAGCACCTGCTAAGCACCATAGATGTCCGTGCCTTCCTTCTTGTGTGACATTATCCAAGTCAGGAAACGATGCTAATGTCACCGTGAGCCTTGTGTCATTAGAGAGGGAAAATAGACAGGAAACTAGGAGAGAAATTGCACAAAATCAGACACATCAGTTACAGTAGGTTCCATCTACCAAACTCTCTTCAATGTGCTATTTTAACTGAGTTGTG
Organism: Sebastiscus albofasciatus; assembly: GCA_916701655.1. NCBI lineage: Eukaryota > Metazoa > Chordata > Actinopteri > Perciformes > Sebastidae > Sebastiscus > Sebastiscus albofasciatus. The sequence goes on along the minus strand of CAKAOI010034171.1, from coordinate 72,688 downwards.
AGAGACCCACATCCTGTGTTTTAGGTGTAACTGTATAGTCACAGATTGATTGATAAGCATCTAACACACTCTGCAGTGCTTGTAACAAGCCCAAAAAAGAAACAGAGCTAAGTTTAAGATGCATACTGACTGTCTGACATCAATGCTGGTGTAGGGTTTTCCACTAACTATGTTTGTGTGTGTGTGTGCCTTGGTATATATGTATCTGAGGAAACTTGACCCTAGGCTGCCCAATGAAAAGGAGTTGCTGGATAGCTATGGACTTCTTTCCCAAGCATGGACGTCAGTGCATTCACTGTGACACGGGATGCCGAATAGTGTCTCTGGGCTCATGAACTGGGCACCCGTTAAAGTGCACATCCCAAAGAACATACCATTGTTAAGCTTTGAGTTATAGCACTCAACTAGTGTGTGCATGTTTAAAACACATGAATCTGGTTTCAAAAAGAAACTTGTTGTTTTCAGTCTTGCCGGTTAACTAATGCTATTGTTAGGAGTCATTTTAAAAGTGAAACATTGCTGTCATTTGCCCAAGAAATGGGTTTGAATAGTGAGAATTTAATCTAAACTGCAACTACATAGTTAGTTGGGCTGGGACGATACACCTACAGTATCTCCTGATTCGATACTATCACGATACTTGGGTGCCGATTCGATATGTATTGCGATTTTTAAGTATTGCGATTCTACAAGTATTGCTATTCGATATTACGATTTATTGCTAACTTAACTTTTTCAACACTAGACCAAGTTATTAAAAGTTAAATCATACACTTCTAGAGACTTTTAAATAGGAAAATATCTAAATTGATTCAGTAAAAATAGGTGAATACATTTTTTTTCCCACCCCTAATTGTTAGCCGTTGTTTAGTTTGGCCCCAACATCTGTTCAATTAAAACAAGTGTTTTGGAGTCATACCAAGAATGAACACGCCATGATGTAATGTCAGTGAGTGGTTGTTGTTGTTGTTCTGCTGCCTTCATGTCACTGATCTCAGTCCGTGTTTGTGGCATTTATAGAAGGCTACTTAGACGGCTTTGGCTTTGTGTTTAAGTCACGTCTGTTAGCCTCAGTGTGTTAGAGATGAACTTCCTTCTCCGCCTGTGTTTTGCATGTTTAACCTTTTTACTATGAGTGCTTAATGGCCAAAGATCAGGCCTGTCGGTACCATGGTTTAATTGACCATCTGGTTTCAAACTTATACCGGAAGGATGGCGGGGGAAAGGCTGAGGATCTAAAGACACTGAAAGGAACAGCATGATTATAATATCAGTTTTATAGTTTGGGCCGCTGTGTTTCCCTTAAAGGATTCCCTTTATTTGCGCTTGGTCCATGCGCCATAGTTTACTTATTAAATGCACACGTTGTGTCACTGACACTCTGAACTCTGTGTACTCATTTAGCTCTACAGTGTGAGCTTTCATTGACTTCAGGTGTTTGCCAGCTTGCGTGGAGGAGAGGGATTTGCGCGTCCTGCTGTTCCACTAGTGAAAGAGGGTTTTAGTCCAGCAAGGGAAGAATCTAAGACCTGGACTATTATTGGCTCAGCACTTACTGCCAGGGCTAGTGAGTGTTTTATGAAGCTTACTCGCTGTATGACACTGCTTTGAATGGGTAATTACACAGAATGAGCCTCTTTGCCAGTCTGATGGCGCTGTGTTCTGTTCAGCTACACTATTAAGATAATATGATAAATACAATTAATTCCTACTGTACCCAATTATAGGCTAATTGGCGTACACAACAGAGAGCCTGTTTGTTTATGTTGTACCCAATCTACTTTCTGAGAGAATGAAATCTATTTTCAGAAAGTAGGTTGCGATTACACGGTACAACAGGCCACATTAAGGGCTTTTTGGAGCCAATGATTGATGAAGAAGTCCACTACATAAATTAGAAATTGATATGTGTTCCATTGTCGTTGTAGTTTGTATTTGTCCACAGGAAAGCAAAATAGTTATCAAGCTTTTCTAACTTCTCTTTGCCTCACCTTGACATATTTCAATGCATTTACACTGTCAAGCTGCTCTGTAGGTTAGAAAGAAGCTGTGGAGGGAAGGGAGAGTGGAGAAATGTTCATTTCCTTTAGCCACCCACATTTCCCCAACTAGTCAGGGGATTCAAAGCAGCAACATTTTTTCCCTGGTCTACTTGTCTAGCCTTTAGATTACTACTTAGAGTAAGAGAACAATGTCCTAAAGGTAATTTTACGGATGTAAAGGACAGAAAAGCAGATTAAAGGGCCCAGGATTGTTCTAATGGTATTATGCCTTTGTCTGTTGTGTTCAGAGCGGACTTGAAAGCTCATCCAATTACAGTAAAATCTAGAGAACTCATCATTAGCTGCTAAGTGGGGTCTGAGTCTTGATGGTGGCATACAATAGGAGCTTGGTTTTCTGTTGGGTGGTGATATAACCTCTGATGGATAGACATTGATAATCTTTGTTCCCTTAGCCTCTCTCTTGTGTATAAACACTGGGAGGTGCACACGCAGCCCTGTCCCAGAAAAATCTTTAATCTCTTTTTATCTTATGAGAAGCGGCTGTACGGATGGATATAATTAGAGCTGAAGCAATAAGTCAATTAATCAATGAGCTGATTGACAGAAACAAATAATAATGCAATTTTGATAACTGATTAATAGTTTTAGTCATTTTTTTAAGCAAAAATCTTCCGTTCTCTCAGTTCAGGCAGCTTCTGAAATGTGAGGATTTGCTGCTTTTTCTCTGTCTTTTATGATATTAAGCTGAATATCCTGGCAAAACAAGTTTGATGTCATCATCTTGGGCTTTAACACTATTTTTGTAGACCAAACAGTTAGGATAATAATCAGGTCATTTGTTGCAGCCCTAGATAGGGTATATGGATGTATAGTGGGGGTAACTTGACACAAAGGTGCATTTTCATGGACAACATGAAAGCTTAAAACAGAGCAGTACATGTTTTGGCCCAAGTATGCTTCATCAGAACTGCTTGTTGGATGGTTAATTAAATATATTGAAATTACTTCACTAATTTTAATTTAAGCCAACTGTAGCTGACTATAAAGAGCCATGAACAGAAAGATAAAATGTTTGCCCCCGTGGCAAAACCTGAATTTGATTACAATTTTCCACAGACTACGTTCAGTTTCCCAGTAACAACACTACAGATATGGCTCTGTTTTTCTCTACTCCTTTGAATGCACATGGTCGTCGGTGGCATGCCAGCACTCTGGATGTAACATACAGTACAGCTTTGTACCACCGGCATACTAATATTGCACATCATGACAGCACTGCCTCTTATTATGACTTTAATTGAGATTTAACCCCTAACTTGAACAGCTTTTAAGCTATTCAGGGAACACCAGTAGTTTATAATGGTTGTAATGGTTAGATCTGGGTCTGAATGTGTTTTATTGTTTTGCTTTGAAAAGGCAAAAGCAGACCCATACTGCATTCTTAATTATACAGTTTGCCAATATACAACACTGTAAAAAGTTGTTGAAAGAAGAGCTAAGGAATATATCCAATGTTATCAAATGTGAGGATTTGCTGTTTTTCCTTGTCTTACATTACAATAAACTGTATAATTTGGTGTTTTGGACTGTTGGTCTGGAAAAAAAGCAATTTGAAGACATAACCCAGGTCTCTGAAAACTTGTGATGGGACTTTTTTTCATTGCCATTCTGTTGCTAGGGCAACAGCTTTGGTCCAAGTTTACTTCGGGTGTGTCCGAAATCATTCACTGATTCACTACTCCCTACTTACTATCCAGGGAGTTCTATGTAGAGGACTATATAGTGAGCTCATCGGCAAAATAAAAAAACACTTTCGGACACGACACGGGTAATTTTCTCGGCGCTGTTAGTTACGTCATTGCTGTCACACAATCAAAACGTGCCAGATCAACATCTGATGGTAGACCGTCCATAATAAATACTGACATGTATTTTTGTGTGTGATAAATACATATGTAAGCTATTTTGTTCAGTTGTCTCTTAGTAAAATGCTCCGAATGAATTTAAGTTCCACTTAGTAAGCAGTGCGGCAGTGTATATTTCTAGGGCTTTTATTGTGAAAGGTAAGAATTAACAGCTGTTGTGAATGTGGGTGCAATGAGCGTATTTTCCCAAATTAATAAATACAAGGTACTTTGTGGTCGTTTGCGTTGTGATGCGCTGCTCCGCTTACATTAAATACATTATTTTCACGGCGCAACTCATGGATTTGTCTCAATCGCGCTGCTCTCTTTCCTCTCGTCTGTCTGCCACTTTTTCTTCAGCGCAATGCATGTTTGGTATATAGTGCTCCGTTAGTGACCATTGCTGTCCACTACTTTTCACGATACAATACGAAGGGGCCCATTTAGAATGTTTATGTTGTCATATTTTAAAAGGTCCGCAGACTAAACAATTAATTCTAAAATAATATTGTCACATTAATCAAAATAATTGTTAGTTGCAGCCCCAGTAGAAAGTTAAAGCTCTAAATTCTTATGCAAATCCTTATTTACCTGAAGTCAATTTTCTAAAACATTTGACTGGAAAATACTTGTTTTACTGCACAGCCTTGCCCTTCGTTCAGCCTCATGACCTCAGGTTGTTCAGTCATATTAGCCTGATGCCTCAGCCCAGTGAGGGTTCAGCCTTTAGATGGCACCCTTTCCATTTCATCTTAAGCACACTTTATATATCTCATACCAGGGAGGGTATCTTAATTTTAGGATTGGTTTCACCTTTGCCTTTATGGCTTAGTGGTTAGTCTACTTAGAAGTGAGTGGCGCTGTGGTGGATGCTGAGGGATCTAAAGGGTCTCTCTGGACTGAGATCCACTTTGTTTTCTTCCATTAAAACATTGTTGCTGCTTAGGTTTCAGAAATGTGTTCCTTTTGCCCTACTCATGTAACAGTTCTTGTTGTAGACAGAGAACAAATGAGCCATAGTTCTTTATAAAATGACAGGTTGTTGAAAGACATGTGCAACCTCCAGGCTCTGATGAAGGATTGTGAATGTCAAAGGCAGAGAGGCATTTGAAATCTTAATGAATCCACAGTGCTTTTTTTCAATTCATTGCACCCTCTGAGGAATGGCGAGCTCGCACGTGTGCTTGTTTCTATTTATCTGTGTTGGGGGTGGGGTCTTCATTTGTGACCTGAATACCTCAGCGGGTGAGCATTTGAATGCCCTCCAAATTTGTGTGTGTATGTCCTCTGTGTGGTGGTGTGTATGCGTACGTGTTTTAGGCTCTTGGCTGGGCGAATAAAATATTCATGGTGGCATGGAGGAATTGGCTGCTGAGCAAAGAGCGGGCCGACAGGGTAGAGCAGAGCACTGTGTGTTCAGGAGCAGCTCGCTCCCTCTCTCTCTCTCCTCCTCTCTCTGTATAAAGAGATGAGCGGAGGAAGAGGGAACAGACGAGTGCGACAGTGTCCCTGTTAGCGCTTAGCTCATACACACCTTCTACAACAGAAATAGCCGCCAGAAAGAAGGAACTGGCTGACGTCCCTGCTGCCTTTTGCTTTGCGGATGTTTTAGTCTAAATGGATGATCAGAGCGAAGGGGAGCATGTGCTTACGGTACGTCTGGTCCTGTGTGCGAGTGTGGGGTTCTGTCATGTTCAACACTTGAACAGTATCCTGTGGCTCTCTGTGTGTGCAGTGTTGTTGCTGTGTTTTCTATTGATTTGTCCTCTTGTGTTCTTCTACGGTGGAGTGGTCTGTGCTACTGAATGGGGCAGGTGGTCCGTACAGACAAGCTGTTGCCTCATTGGACATGTCTCTTGAAATGGAAACGCTTCTTTTATACTCTTTAATCGCCTCAAGGAGCAGGAAAGAGAGGGAACCGACCGAGACAGTTATGGCTGCTTGTAGGAGCGGGACAAGGAGAACAGGAAGGAAGAGAGGAGAGAGACGAGGAGTGTTGGGAAGAGGAGGGTAGCTGAATGCAAACAAGGTGCATGCTGTCAATAGAGATGACGTTTATTGGCTGAAGTGAAATCAAACAAAATGCTTGTTTCCATTCAGCCTAGCTAAAATTACTATGCCCAGAGTGGAAGCAATTCGCAAGGCGGGACTGTCAGAGGAAAATATTTATGAGGCAGAGAGAGGGGATGGTCTCCATCTTTTGTGTTTGTGTGCATGTTTGTCTGCAAGGTCTGTGCATGTTTGGGAGTATTGATTGCATCCAATGGAGACTATGATTAGTATCTATTTGTTTTCCAACATTTCTCTGCCAAATTATTGATTTTCCCAGCTGTTTAAACTCCATCTTCACTCATTAGATACAGATCACAAGCTTCTGACTGACTCTGCCTTCTTAGTTTTGCCCTGTTCAAATGTGTTAAGGCCCCAGGGATGTAAATAATTGAATGGCTAGTCAGCAAAAGTCAGCAAAATATAACTTACCCAGCACCTGCTAAGCACTTTGGATGTCCGTGCCTTCCTGAAAAGACTTTCCCAAATTATGTAATACATGTGCATAAAATGTAACGTCCATATTTTGGTTAGCAGCCATCTATAATCTATCAAATTATCTTTCTGTTTTCAGACATCCTTTAATTGGTTACATAATTTAACATTAATTGGCAGTAAATATATGCCAATATTCTCATCCGTGGTATGCATGTATTGTGCATTTTGGCAGTGCGAGACAGAGAGATATTCAGTAATCTCAAGGGACAGGTCTCTCACTATGTAACACCTCTCTTACGTCAGTCTCTATCGATTGGATCGGGTCCCAGTTAAGCAAGGCTGGCAAGGAGCTGAGATTAGAGGGAACCGGGCCTGTTGGCTTGTTGGGTGGCTGGTTGTTTTATTCACTGTCTGGCTGGCTGGAGAGGTGTTTGGCTGCTGTGTGGTTAAAATCCCTCCCACGCAAACATACTAACAGAAGTGAGATTAATCTATGTGTTGTCACTGAAAAAGAAAATGACTTTAAAGTGTAAAAAACGCAAGGCTGAAACGATTTGTCGATCAGCAGAAAAGGAATCGCAAAGTACTTTTTATTAACCCTCTGAGACCCACAATAGACCCGTTTTTTGGGGGGGGGTTTTAGTGGGGTACAGGGGATCTTTAGGGGGAGATAGCAGGTCAACAGTAGATCACATAAAAATGGTGTACAGATTAATTTGAGATGCAGCTCAGCACTGTGTCAAGTTGTTCTAGTCATAAATCAGAAATAAACACAAATGAATGAATTAATGAATGAATGAATGAATTAAAATACATTGTGAAAGTATATAAGTGCTTAGCACATTATGATAGAAGTATATGATGGTCATTCCCATGCTCTATTACGTCTCATAAGTTGTTGATGGTTTGTTGATGGAAACCTCCTTATTGTCAATCTACCTAGGAAAACCATCCATCCTCTGAATGCCCTAGGTCTCTAGTTTGTGGCTGTAAAGTTTCATGAGGCTGTGATTATCCTAGAGGTCATAACAGGTAATTTTATACAGTTAGGTCAAATTTAAAAAAATGGTCTCACTACAATGAAATGGCTACTATGGGGACTAACATCTTCAGCCATGATTACAATTGGGCTCATTGGATCCACACGAGTCTCAGCTTTCCAGTGATACCCAATTTATGTAATTCCAAGACTGTTTAGGGACCCCAGTGTGCAGAAATATTCATATTCACCATTATTAGAATAGGCGAAAATAACACATTTGTACTGCATGCATAAAGACCTGTGTGGGTCATAAAGTGGGCATGTCTAATAAGGGGAGACTCATGAGTACCCATAGAACCCATTTTCATTCACATATCTTGAGGTCAGAGGTCAAGGGACCCCTTTTGAAAATGGCCCCCTTTGAAAATGGCCATGCCAATTTTACTCGCCAAAATGTAGCCTAAATTTGAAGCGTTATTAAGCCTCCTTCCCGACAAGCTAGCATGACATGGTTGTTACCAATGGATTTAGTTTCATATGATATCTGTATCTTCACTCTAGCTATAATGAACCTGCTACAGCCACTGAAAGACAGTCAAATCGGTCGGGATCACCCGCGATACCGCAGGTCTCAGGGGGTTAGATTTGAGTCAAAAATGTCAAACATTTTCTGGTTCCAGCCTCTCAGTTGTGAGTACTTGTTTTTTTATTTATCTTATATGATATTAAAATTAATATCTGAGTTATAAACTGTTTCTGATCTTGAGTAGCGCCTTTGAGCAGTTTTTCTATGAGTGTGTCACATTTGCTTCGTGCATGCACACAAGGATACACATGCATGCGCTCATGCACTTACAGTTGGTGATATGATACACATTCCTGCCAATGGTGTCACACTATCCCACTGATCTACAGGTGCCGGCTATGTGCCAAGATATGCAGCAATGTGCTGGCAGAGGCAGGATAGAAGAAGACAGCTTTCTAATAATCAAGGGTGGACGATGTTGTATTCAAAATTTTATGAAGTTTTCAAGAGTTTTATGAGGAAGGAAAAATCCACAGTGCACCTTTTTAATTGAACAAATAATGAAAGTATTCATTACCCAAAAAAAACATTACTTTTGAAAGTAAAGTGTTCCTTTTGAATATGTAAAGTTACAAATATGAAAATATATCCCACTCAGCACTTAAATAAATGTATGTTACGATGTGTAATTGAGGAAAGGCAAATTTTAACACAATAGCATGAACTGTTTCAGAGGTGTTAATTCAACTCTCTGGTAATTACTGAGGCTGTACTTGAATTATATTGTGCGGTAATGTAAAACAATACAATAGAATGATTTGATATAAACAACAAACTGTAGCCCCAACAAATGCCATAGTTAGACATTATGTCCATATCTTGATGACAAACACCTCTGTCTACATACATTAACAGAATTTCTCAACATGCCCATTTAACATGGATCATATCACAATCTTCATGTTGTACTTGGAAAATCCTTGTATAAAGTTCAGTGGTGAGTTCAAACTGATTGACACATGGTAAGCCTTGTGTTTACTCTGAACGGTTCATGTGAACAATAAATCCCCACCCCTGCATGATACCCAACACATTGGTGATTTTACCACCTAAGCTGCTCTAAAAGCCAGAGAAAATCCTCATAGAGACACACTTACAGTCGGCCTAATGATTTTACCAGCCCTTTATCCTTCATGGATACAGCGTTGAAACAATAGTAGATCTGTATTTTTTATTAAACGGACAGTGTGTAGGATTTGGCGGCAGCTAGTGGTGTGGTTGCAGATTGCAACCAACTGAGTACCTCTCTGCTCACTCCTCCCTTTCCAAGACTTGAGAACTGAAGCAGCGGGTCTTAAAATTGCACTTTTTATTATTTTCAAATAAAAAGTGTATATATTTGCCATTAATTGTTGTTTACTTGTTTATATCCATAATTAATTTATCCCTGGTTCCCTTACAAGACAAACTTTGAGGAATCCTGACCTGCACTGTCCAGTATCCAGTATCATCCTTGAACCGTATCGGAACCATGGAAAGTGATCGTTGTAAAAACGTATCGTTACAATTTAGTAGCCCCTGTATCATGATACATATCGTATCGGCAGTTTCTTGTCAATACACAGCCCTGTTGCTGAGTGATCTGGTTGGGAGCAGATAAGTTAGGGTCATTGTAAAAATCACATAACGTCACAGTTGCGAATAAGCTGAAAGAAAAGTGTTTGATTTTAGTGATTTATTTTTCTCCCACAGATTTTCACACATTTTATTATTGTTGTCTGAGAACAGCATTCCCACAAGGCACCCATGTGAGAAAGAATAGAGGATGAGGGGGCAGGATTGGAGAACAGAAAGATGATGAAGAGTGACACTTTTTATGGTTTGATTATGTTGGCAGGTTGCCTGCTGGTGTTGCCTACCTCTCTTTGATTGTTATGTGGAACCCACTCTCTACTTTTTCACATTTTTCCCCCGTAAAGCGTATTGAGCAAAGCCAGGCTGGGCTTATCCCGCACCAGACTCCATGCATGCTTTCAGTTCTCCTGAACTCAGACTAGAAGTGACGTTACATGATCCCTGGTGACATCGAGGAGCTTCTGATCAGAATTCCCCACCGTGCTAGACATGTGTTTTGTCAGTGGTAGGGGGAGCAGAATGTGGCGCTTCCCATGAGTAATGTTTCTGTCACATGGCCACACACATGTCCCAGTGGACACTTGACAGGCCAAGAGTCTGTGCTTACATTTACGCCTACAGAGTTTTTTGGCTCATACCATGGTTTGTTTCCATCTATCTTTGTATGTTGATCACTATTTGTCATTTACTGTGCAGTCTAGTTACTGTTATATTGATCCAGACCTACTTGGATAATTTGACCTACAGCTTAGTTTCCGACAGGTTTGGTGGTATATTTAAAACAAACATTACTAGACACAAATTATCTCTCTGGATACACAGGAAAGAAAACAGTGCTAGACACATACAGTATAGTCTGGCTGTCTTTGCTGTGTAGATGTAGCCAGAGACGCATCTGACTTCTGTCAACATCATCTATTGATGTCACTATATGGAAGCTCATGTGGCCCAACCACAGCTGTGCTTTGTAGGCATAACGACCAATTGCCTCCCTGGCCTGGGGCTGGACTGTGAGTGCTAGACTAGGGGTTTATTTTGGACAAAGCTATGGGACAGGTTGCATCATGCGCTCTTAAATTGTACCGAGCAATGTGGGGTCGAGGGCACAACAGACTTTAACACGTGCATATACGCCAAAAACATGCATAGAATACTAAATAGTAGGTAAACCGGTGTTTATACTGTAAAATTAAGAGATTTGTGGAAGTGGTATTTTAAGAAGCTTAAGAATAAGGCGATATTCATGAAGCGAGAATAGTTTCACACCAGCGTTGTGCGCCCTGCTTGTAAACATTGGTTCATGTGATCCTGGCAGAATGGGAAATTAGAACTCTGTTCAAAAACTTGCTCCATTAATTTACTTAAATTTACTTTCATAGGTCTTTTTCTGTTAAAATTTCACACATCACAAGACTTTTAAACTTTGTTTTATATAGACTGTCAGTTAAAAGTTTGTTTAAATTACACTACACTGTAATCGAGATATGACGTACGGATGTAATCTCTAAGTCTAAATGTATCATCAGCTAGTGTGACTGACTCAAATTACCATGAGGAACCAGTCCAGTTTTAGTCACCCTAGCTCAGTTTTACTTGCCCTTGGTGTGCTATGGGGGTGAAAAACTCCAGTTACTAGATGGATATTAATTTCTTGCTGCTCTTCTCCCTGCAGCTGAATTATTACCGCTCCTCATCAAGGCACTGTCAGAGAGCAACACGCCTCATTATCATGCTAATCCACTCGCAACTGAGAACGCACACATACACACAGGGTTACAAGTGCACACACAGACACAATCACAGATGGCATCATTCATCGTACGTGGGGTTCTAACAGAATGATTATGGTAATATATGTGCGGAAATCTGAATGTCATTGAAGACATATTCATAGTAGTAAGCCAGTAATGAAACCAGGAGGTAGACATGGAGTACGTGCTTTCTATCAGAATGTAACTTCAGTGTGGTAGGTGAAGGTGACTGACGGGCATGTTGGGGTGCTAAGACGTACGAGGCCCTGATATCATCCACGTATCCCGTATCTTTACAGCATGTGGCTGTCATCGTCTTTTCTCTTTCCACTCTCTCCTGCATGGCAGCAGTGCCTCTCTGTGATTGGTCGAAGCGACTGAAAGGATCATCCAATTGGGGATTGTGTGTTGCATCAAAGAGTTTGTACACAAGGCAGGAGAACAGCACATTTGTAGTTGTTGCAATGCGGTGTCTGATCATGTCATCTGGCCTATGTAAAAGATTGAATGTTTGGTATTTTAACTCTAAGATAGGATCCCTACTATCAGCCATAGCTGTTATATTATGTACCCTTAATTCAGGCTGATCTTATGAGCCTGGCTGTCAGAGCCACCATTAGCTCACTGCCACCCTGTGGTGTTATAGACCCTATGTGAATGTGTCTCTAAAATAAGTCTTTCCTTCCTGGTCACAATACAACATAGTTGAAAGACTGATCATGGAGCCAAGCTGGCCTGACTTCTATAGATTGCGGCTGACGGGGGGTGACATCCGTATCAGTTGCTGCATTCTGGTGATGGACTCACAGTGACTTCCCCAGCACATTTAGCTCTGCATCGGCCACATATGCAGCAGCCGTAATTGGAGACGGTGTATCTGTGGCTGTCTTAAATGTTCTGGCATTAAGAGTAGGGAGTCAGGGGACCACTAATCACAAGGCTGGTAATTGGTTTGGGTTGAGTAGGTTTATGGTTTTCGTGTGTGTGTGTGTGTGTGTGTGTGTGTGTGTGTGTGTGTGTGTGTGTGTGTGTGTGTGTGTGTGTGTGTGTGTGTGTGTGTGTGTGTGTGTGTGTGTGTGTGTGTGTGTGTGTGTGTGTGTGTGTGTGTGTGTGTGTGTGTACTAAGAGTGAAGCGAATTTTCGCCTCGCTTTACTTGCGCAAGTTGGACCGCTGGTATCATTTGTGGTCTCCATAGATACCAACAACTTTTCTTTTCTGCCATTTCCGCAATCAACCATGGAAGAAATAACCACTGTCGCTGCTTTGTTCATGTTGTGGAAGTCCCGGATATGTGGGAAAACCAAACGCCGTCGTGTCTGGGTTCATAACATCACCCGGCAGCAAGCTGTATTCACATACAGTACCATTGCACTGATTGCATTTAGCAAGCAAGCCACACGTCGCTACTGCGCTATGAACCCAAAATAAACAGATTGTGCTGTGATTTAATTTCAATAAACGGATCAAAATGTTGCCGAAATAACAACATGATAATGCAGATTTGTAAAAAGTCTGAATTTATGCTTTGTCAAGTCTGTCCGCAAGACGACAAGCAAACAACTTTTGAATTGCTTGTTTTCAGAATGGAGTTTGGATCGATCGGTGCAAGGCTATACAGCTGCTCCATCAACACTGTTTACCTCTTTGCATTGACTGTATGTAATTGCGCAAAAAGTTCGCTTCACTCTTGGTATGAACACACCATTACACTTCTGAATTTGTGAGTACCAGATTTGAGTTTCAAACTACACAAAGTTTGGTTTAGTTTAAAGGTTGGAGTTAGGATTGGGCTAACTCAATTTTAAATGTTGAGCATGTACTGCTGACGGTTAAGGCTGCGGTTTTTGGCTGGGGGATGAGTGTCCTCACAAGTATAGCAATTGCATATGTGTTTGGGTGCTGTAATTATTGTTTCCAGGCTCTATTACAGTATTTGATAAAGAATATTAATAATATGCACCTTTGCTGCTATACATCCTGACAGCTTTATGTCTCTTCTAATTGGATCATTCTAATATCTCTTAATGTTTCCATGACGTTGATATCAGGCTAATTATTTCCACTAAGGTCATAACCTCTCTTTTAATGAGTGTAGCAAGCCTCTTGACGTTGCTATGAAACTCGACCTTTTATGGCACGGAGCATGCGAATATGTTTTCCAATACAGGCTAATTAAATTGTGAAAAATAGCACACATATACCCTCATAAAGTCCCAATTATACCATTATACAATACTTCAAGTTGTTAAAGCAAACCATCTGAGGTTAATCTGTTTAATAAGCCATGCTATTATCAATGTGCCAAATCTAACCTGTTTGTCAGAGTATGTAATTGTGTTCCGGATAAATGATCACAGTCTACAAATCATTAAGTACACTTAATTATTTTTTCTTCCAGATCCATGGTCTGAGCTGTTTATCTCGACTGCCATGTGGTAATGGGCTGTGTCAGTGTTGGCCATCTGTAAATCCAAAGCACTTTGATTGCTTTACTCCAACAACATATAAACCCGGAGCTATGGTTGAAAATACGAATAAAAAAGCATTACAGGACTCCCTTCATAACTTTCAATTATCATATTTGAGTGTTAGAGGAAATGTAAGGATCTCCATGCTGTGTTCCCACCAGTCTTATCACAGCCAAGCCAATCTTCACAAAGCTACTCCGCTTATTGCCAACAACACTATTGGACAAACTGCAGTCTGATCGAGTCAGTGATTCTTTTCTCTGCCATGTTAGTTGCCCACATTCCTCTGCTACATCTTACTGCCACACCAACACATCTTATATCTGCCAGTCCTGTTCATCAACCCACACAGCAAACTCACCAACTGTGATTCCTTTGTGATGACAGTCTGTTTGAGTTCTTAAAAGTTGGACTAAAGCGGAATTTAAAACACATTTTCAGTCTGTCACTGCTTCTAACATTTGTGCTCCTTTACAGTGATGAGATGTCTTTATTGAGCGTGTTTTTATTTAGCGAATGCAAATCAGAAATGCTTTTAATGATCTTTCTCACCCACGGGTATCTCCCCAAGACCAACACTTCTTCAGGGGGAGCAGCCTTTGGGTATCCAGTGAGCTGTATAAATATGCTTCATTATGAAACCGTAAAATAATCAAGGAAAATTGGAATAAAAGAAAAAATCAATTGCACATGATACTCATGTATGTTTTTATATTTCTTCTGTCTCTTTTGCTCTCTCCTCCTGTCGCTCTCAGGGTCTAGATGAAGAGGCACTAGTTGACCATGGGAAGACCAGCTTCTCCACTCTCACAAACTATGAAAGTGAAGATTTGGAAAGTAAGTTTAAAGCCACCCAGGCTGAAAGATTTCTTGTGACTACTGTATGTTCTTTTTTAAATTATAGAAAGGATAGATTCCTAAGCCATTAAGTGAAGGTTAGCAAGACTGTGTTGCCTTTTCTATTCCTAGTAAACTAATGCTTTATTTTATTTTCATTCATTCACTTGCTGCTGATCACTTAAAGTGTCACATACCAGGCTGAGTAAACTTGAGACACTGTTGCTTTTGAGATTTTGTCATAGGGCTGTGGGAAAATAATAGAATATTATCGCTTACTGACTTGTCTGTACAGTCACATTAATCACAAATCACAATTAATTGAATGAATTGAAAAATGAATTGTTTAGGTTAGTGTTTTACATGTAAAACGTGAGTATATTTGCTACAATATGATGTACATGGATAGGGAAAATATTCAAATGTTTTTATTATGGCTGTCAAAATTAACGTGATAATGCGTTAATGAAAATTCATTTTAACGCCTCTAATTTCTTTAACGCATTAACACAACTTGCGATTTTTAGGTTGTAGCGGGCTCAGTTTTGCAGCTAGACTGAAGATACTGGCATCATATGACACTAGAAAACCTAAGGAATCCATTGGTACCAATTGTGTCATGCTAGCTTGTTGCGATGGAGTCTAGATAACACTCCAAACTTACGCTAAATTTTGGCAAGGGAAAACTGGCATGGCCATTTTCAAAGGGGTCCCTTGACCTCTGACCTCAAGATATGTGAATGAAAATGGGTTCTATGGGTACCCACGAGTCTCCCCTTTACAGACATACCCACTTTATGATAATCACATGCAGTTTGGGGCAAGTGATAGTCAAGTCAACATACTGACACACTGACAGCTGTTGTTGCCTATTGGGCAATAAATATATACATACATTTGCATAAAGTAAGCATATCTGCCCACTCTCATGTTGATTAGAGTTTTAAATACTTGACAAAACTCCCCTGAAGGTACATTTTGAGCAGATACAAAATGTGTGATTAAGTTGCGAATTAATCGTGATTAACTATGGACAATCATGTGATTAATCATGATTAAATATTTTAATCCATTGACAGCCCTAACAATCAGAAGTGTCAATGCTGTTCACATGTAGAGAAAGTAGCAACACTGCAAAATCTCCCTCAGGTGTTTGGTACTCAACCCTCTGTCCTCCCCCTCCAACCCACCTTCTTTCTTCATATGGGTCCTACCACACTTCATATCCTCCATCCTCTATTCAATCACATCTCCATTTATCCCATTCTCTCCTTTTGTGACACCCCCAGATCCCTCTGCTCTCTGTCCAGCTAAGCTGTTTATTTTCACCCCATCCTCTTTCATCTCTTTTTCGTCGTCGTCTTTGCTCTCTCTTCCTCTCTCCCGCTATCCTCTGTCTCTGTTTCTCTCCATCTGTTCAGCTCATGTGTATGTCACTTATGCCTTCCTCTGAGTGCTGCATCTTGGTTTCATCCCTCCTGGGTTCCCTCTCAAATCAAAGAGAGATGACTCATCTATGGGAAAAAAAAAGAGTATTGGCAGAGTATGTAGGGCGGAAATAGGGCATTTGCAATTCAGAACACAGTTCCTGTGTGGCAGTAACAATAATGAGGGGAAGTAAACATTTGGGAGAGAGCAGAGGGGTGAAACATTTAAATGTTGTACTCTGGTTTCCTTCTTATATAGAGCACTCAAACGACACGGAAACAAGTTGTCCGTCTAAGATGTTAGTGTGACCGGGACAGTGACTCTGCATATGGATTTCCATTTATATTACTGTGTTCTTCTTGGAAGAATCTGACTTAAAACTTTCATTGTCCGATTATTAGCTTTACATCCTAACAGAGGCAGAAGTCTGTTGTGTGTGTGATGGGCAAGAAATAGACCGAAGACTTCAAGTTCAACATGTTTTACTGTAGAAGATTTTACAGTGTTATAGATGGAACCTGAACTTTTATTTCTTTATCTCACTTCATATCACTTTATTTCAAATAACATGACATTATTTTTTTTTTACTTTACCACCTTATTAGTGGTATTCTGAGTCAGTTTTTTTTTTTATCATAATACTGAAAATGTAACTGAAATTGCGAACTGAATTTCGTCTTTTATTGCTATTTTACCTTTATTATGTTTAAAAAATGCTTTCATATTTTTCCAATTTGTGTGAAAGTTGGTGTCCAGAAAAAAAGGTGTCTGAATTGGTCTTGCGCTTTTTCTTTTCCCCAGGTCACAGAGCAGTGTACGTAGGCGTCCATGTTCCTCTGGGAAGGGAGAGCAACAAACGGAGGCATCGTCACCGAGGACACAAACACCACCGAAAGAAGCGAGAGCGAGACTCTGAGGAGGGGAAGGAAGATGGCAGAGAATCCCCCACTTATGGTAGGAAACAATCATCCTATACGTCTTAATTTACTACCTTGTTGTACTACACTCTTTTGTTCTATTTCTCTAAATCCCTCTCTACTGATTTCATATCACACCGTACTCTACCTTGCAGTTAATGTCTACTTTTAGAGCCTTCAACTGTTTTTATTCACACCTTCACAGATCTCGCCTCAGACAATAAACAGAAACCTTTGCAATTCGCATTGTACATCCACACAATGTACCTTTGATCACGAACTCTGAACGCAATATGAATGCCATAAAACATCTTCAGTTAAAAAGCACAAAAAGCTTAAGTTGCTTAGTAATGAGTAAATGTCCTTTTTCACTTTCAACCTTGTTTGACAAAGCTGAGGAAACAGCTGAGACATGTTTGGCGTTATGGTGTGTGATTTGGAATCAGACCCCCCTTTAACAATGCACAGATTTTCAGATTACAGCACCACACTGCTTAAGCCTTCTGTGTCTCTCCGCCTTTCAAAACACTTCTGAATAATACATTCAGCTCTAAAAGGCATTAAAGGCCACTGGGAAGCAGCCTCTGACACTGATTGAAGGCTATGACATTTTAAGCGATGTGTGCATGCGTTTGTGTGAGAAGTTGCTGCGTCACCTCAACTGGAAGACTCGTAAGCACCCAAACAACGCTTTGAACTCTGTTAGGGGTTATCGAGTCCTTTAAGACAACACCACCAAACAAAACAGCGTTGGTCTTGTTCTCATGTTGTAGGTAGGGTTTGCAAAAGATCAGAATCAGATGTCAGTGTTGCCGACTTGGCAACTTTCTTGCTAGATTTAGGCCTTTTGGAGCTAGTGCTGCTAACTACTTTCATTAGAAAAGAGTTGGCAACACTAGGCTGGGTTTTGTGTGCAAAATACACACCAGACCTAACTCTCTTCCGTCTTTTGCTTCCAGTCATTCCATTTCTGCCTCCCCGTCGCGTTTAGTCTTGTAATCTGCCATATCTATTTCCGTTTTCTCTCTCTGGTTCCAGATGTCCCGATATCTGCCCTCTAATTCAATCAGACATGAAAAGAGAATTGCTGGAAAGCATTCAGGTTTTCATTATGCTCTCTTGCGCACTTTCTCAGCATCAGGCCTGCTGCGGATGTATTCCTTCTTATGTAGTATAATGAAAAGCAGTTACAGTGAGGTACTGGTCTTTCTGTGCCCTACCCCAAAAATGATTCTCCCCAGCTTCAAAAGACATAGTGCATTTCTACTGGTCAGACGCACACGCATACTTTCTCAAACGAATCCTAAAGAATCCATCTGCTTCTACGAGACATTTTTCTCTGTCATGCTCTACAGAGGGAGGGTTGTGGGATACGGGGGGGGATGTGTGTTTGAGATCAAGACATCCACTTAAAGGTGCCCTGTGGAGTTTTCTTATAAACGGACAAAAGATGTGTTTACATTCAGCGTTGCAGAAGAATTCCCATTGTGTGTATCCTTGAGGTCGAACAAACAAAATACATGTCCTTCCTCATAAAACATTTCAAAGCGGAACATTTTTTAGTACATGCATTGTTATGTTTATTACTTTGCAGTCTTCTTTTTCTTCCCTGCCTTTGCTGGCACATTGCTGCATTTCTTGGCACATTACAGCCACCTGCAGATTGGTGGAAAAGTGTGAAACCTTTTGCAGGACCATGTATCACGTCACCCGTGTGCACGTGCATGTGAGAACAAACGAAACGGGAGCTCACTCTTAAAAACAGTGCTCCGTAGAGCTACTAGAGGTCAAAAACTCCACAGGGGACCTTTAACAACACATAATTCCTGGAGCATTTGACTGTTTTCTTATTGTAAACATTGTAAATATGACCTTTGGCCTTTGCCCACTCTTTGCGCAGACACACCATCCCAGCGGGTCCAGTTCATCCTGGGCACAGAGGACGACGACCTCGAGCACGTCCCCCATGACCTCTTCACCGAGATGGACGAGCTCTCCTTCAGAGATGGCAGTGCCACTGAATGGAAGGAGACCGCCAGGTCAGAAAAGCAACTATAAACTCCATAGATCTGTTGGCCCTTTGTACAAATATTAGTTTTCAAGATTTTTAATGCACCTGTGCAATAGCTTTGTAGCATAACCATAGAACAACAACAACAATTAGGAGTTACCTGGGAACCCTGATTAGGTATTATGATCATGGTTATTAGTCACAATGATTAGCCTTAGTGGCTGCATTTACAGTACATGTGCACATTACTGTGAACATTTCTAATACTATGAATAAGGCAGTCTCCATTGCCGATCTGAAGAGACACATACTAGGCTCCAGAGGTGGGACCAAGTCATTGTTTTGCAAGTCACAATTAAGTCTCAAGTCTTTGCACTCAAGTCCTTAGTCAAGTCCTAAGTCCTAAACTGAGTTTCGAGTCCTAAACAAGTCATAATGCACTCTTTGACAACAGAGTAACTAGCGCCAACTGTCGTTAGTTCTTTATGGTTCCTGCAACTTGATTGGAAGCTGTTGGATTGGTTCAAACAAAGTGGATCTGGGGAATTAAGTGTAAGATAATCAAATGCAAGTCCCAATAATATTCACCAAAAATAAAGAGTCCAGAGTTCAACCAAAAAAAAAAAAAACTCCACCTTTCGTGGATTCAGTAATAAACAACAAAAGATAGAAATTCAGTTTGTTCAGTCAGTTCAGTTATTTCTCCAAGAGTAAATCCACCTCCCAAACAAATCAGTAAAGGATCTCTCAAAAAGTAAATAAACAACATCACCGATACTGTCAGAGTTACCTCCAGTACCGGGCAGTTGATCGTCTGCATGCAAACACTTTTTAATCTTTGGACTTGAGGAAAGGTATCAAGTGTTTTCAAGTCCAAGTGAAGTCACGAGTCATCAGTGTTAAAGTCGAGTTGCAATTCTTTTTTTATTTTATCAAGTCGAGTCTAAGGTCATCATATTTATGACTCGTGTCCAGGCCATACACCTCTTCATACTCAACCTCAGGTCAAAAACTTCAACAGGGACATTTTACTAAGAAGTTGGAGTTTGAAATTGTGACTCATCTTGGCTTGCATTTCAGTGATTGTTCCCTCACTGATAAAACTTGAACTATAATGCAACTCATTTAATTTTTTTTATTAATTATAATTTGTGGATTCAAGTAAATGTTTGGGTCTGTGTGCGTTTGTGCTTATCTACAGATGGCTGAAGTTTGAGGAGGATGTGGAAGACGGTGGGGAGAGGTGGAGTAAGCCCTATGTGGCTACGTTATCACTACACAGCTTGTTTGAACTGCGCAGCTGCATACTCAATGGCACAGTCATGCTGGATATGAGGGCCAACAGTATCGAGGAAATCGCAGGTACATTTTCCAGTACTCATTGAAATCACTTACATGACATATTTTTACCTTTTTATTGTATTTCTTATGTAGTATTGTTGTGACAAGTATGAGATCAATAAAGCTATAATAACTATTCATTACTCTAGTAATATAATATTCAGTGTTCCATACATAATTTCTGTTTTTCCTCACTGTGTGTCTTTGTACAACTCAGACATGCTGATAGACAACATGGTGGCATCAGGCCAGCTGAGGGAGGATTTGCGCGAAAACGTGCGGGAAGCCATGCTGAAGAAACACCACCACCAGAACGAGCGAAAACTCAGCAATCGCATCCCTCTGGTGCGCTCCATTGCTGACATAGGCAAGAAACATTCTGACCCACTGTTGCTTGAAAGAAACGGTGAGATCAAACGACGCACTCGCATTTCTTTTTCCTCCACATTTTCCACCACTGGGGTAACTATTCCTAAAAAATCCACTGTTCAAATCCCTCAATGCCATCGTAGAAGGTGGATGGTAAAAGTGAGTAAAATCTAGAGAATCATCTCTGATTGAAGCAGTCGCGCCCCAACAGTGAAAGAGAAATCTGGGTGCTACTGACTGCGCTAACCTGTATGGCTGGCCTGGCATTGAATTAATGGTTGTTTTCACTCCATAGGGTGACACTATGACGGAGTCAGCATTGTGTGTTTTTTTGACTGGGCATGGCAGCAATGGTGTTAATGTGCATTTTACGATCAATTTAAGTGGTTTTTGAAGGATGAAAGCAATATCACATTCTCCACTTCTGTGCCTGTGGTGCTTGTTGGGCTTGCATTTCCATGTCATTAAACCTGAAACGCAGATGTGAAAGGTCAAACTTATATATGTCACACTGATGGTTGGTGATGGTAATAGTTGTAGTATGAATTGTGTGTCAAATGAGTATTAACTGTGTAGGATTTATGACTGGTCTGCTGTGGTAGAGCACATGTTTGCTTACTGTGCACTGACATCGCGCTAACTCATCCTCTACTGCATGCAAGTCTCTTTTTGCCTTACATCCGACATGCTGTGTGGTTCGTTTGTTTGGAGTTGAATGAGACAAGTTGTTTGGCCCTTGCGGACCCTCCTACATGCCTCACTGAATCATTCTTAGTGTCTTCTGCACACAACCATGCTTTTCGCTCATGTTTATGAAAGCACGATTCTCTCTAACTACACCTCTGCCACGCTCTTGCTGCCCACCCCTTCTGGCTTTGTCTCCTCCAGATACCACCTCTGTGATGTACTCCTACTTCATGTGTTTTTCCTCTCTGCTCCATCCCTTATTCCTTTTCCTCCTCCTCCTCCTCCTCCTTTCCCTCCCGGTCCTTTCTCCTCTCCCCTTTTTTTGCCATTGTCTCCTCTGTTAGGAGAGGGCCTGTCCTCTTCACACCTCTCTCTCCACAAGCCAGGGGCAGCCTCCTCTGTCTCCAACCTCTCCCAGAGACGCGAGTCCAGAGTCTCCGTCCTGCTCAACCATCTCCTGCCTTCCTCTTCCTCCGGCCCCCAGCTCCTCACCACCCCTCAAACTACCCCCGCCGCCTCGCGGCGCTTCGCCCAAACCCAAGGCGCAGGCCTCGGCCCTCAAGGCATCCCCGAAGTGGTGGTATCGCCTCCAGAGGACGACGAGCCACCACACTCTGCAGAAGAAGACGTGTCCCCAGAGCTCAGCCGGCGAGCATCCTCGGCATCCCAGGGCTTCGAGCTGCTGCCCTTAGAAGGCAAATATCTGTGTAGCCTGCCAGTGTGAGTCACGGCTTGAACAGAGAACACTAGCACTAGCATGAAAGCTCTGCTCCCTGTTAACTTCCAACCCTCCAACCCTGCGGCCATCTCATCAGTAACCCACAGCAAGGCTCACTCGCTAAGATGCTCTTCCCACTGTATTTATCCACAAAGTTTTTGACACTTCTCTCCGCCTCATGATTCTTGCTTCTCTCCCTTCTCTGTTTCCATCTGACCCATTCTTTTCTACTAATATCTCTTGTTCTCGCTGCTCTCTAATCTCTCTCTATTCTTCTTTTTACCATTCAAACTTCTCTTAGACTTTTAACACATTTTCAAGACATTTCCTCAGCATCTTTGCCTTGCTTGGCCCTGTCCCCATTCACACCTCCTTCATTGTGGGTGCATGGCTGCATAACAAAATGTTTTTGTCCATCTTTCTCGAATACCGCATCATGTGTCCTGTGATGTTTCATCACGTCTTTTCTCCATCTCCTACTTCTCAGTCAAGGTGTTTCATGTAAGACCTGTTAGAAGGGATGTCCCAATCATGTTTATTTTTATGTTTTGTTACTGATCACAGTCATTTAATCTTGGTTATCTGCTAATGCTATTATAAGGTAGCTACCAGGGCTGTCAAAGTTAACGTGAATTTGTTTTAACGCCACTAATTTCTTCAACGCATTAACGCAACTTGCGATTTTTAGGTTGTAGTGAGCAGTGTCAGTTTTACAGCTAGAATGAAAGTTCTGGCATCATATGAAACTAAAAAAACATAAGGAATCCATTCGTACCAATTGTGTCATGTAAGCTTGTCAAGAAGGAAGCTAAATAACGCTCCAAACTTTTGCTAAATTTTGGCAAGGAAAAAGTGCCATGCCCATTTTCAAAGGGGTCCCTTGATCTGAAAATGGATTGTATGGGTACACACGAGTCTCCCCTGGGTTTCTGGACAATGTTTGTCATTGTTTTGTGTTGTTAATTGATTTCCAATAATAAATACATACATACATTTGCGTAAAGCAAGCATATTTGCCCACTCCCATGTTGATGAGCGTATTGAATACTTGACAAATCTGACTTTAAGGAACATTTGAACAGATGAACAATGTGATTAATTTGGACAATCTACTGTGGACAATCATGCGATTAATCACGATTCAATATTTTGATCGATTGACAGCCCTAGTAGCTACATTATAGAGTTACACAGTACAAATTTAACCTCAAGGAGGCCGACATTAAAATCAGAAAAGCCAATCCAGATATTTCCTTGATATCTTCACCAAGAAAATGTAACTTGCATCAGTGCTTTCCTATTATTTTAAATAGAGGAGTGTCGGCATGAATCTGTTGTGACAAAAAGGCTACGGACAGGATTTGCAGAGCATCTCTATATTCCTATCATGAATACAATATGAACATTGAGGGGCAATATGGTGCTCATGCAAAATGAAAAAAACATACCTTGGTCTCAGACATGTATCTTGCAGATAGGCTTGGGACATCCCTAGCTGTTAAGTCGTCATGTTTTTGTTATGCTGTATGACGCAGATACGTGTCTTATCCTCGGGTGACCACCCCACTTTAAGCACACAACGATAAAAACGTCATGCAACTTGTGCTTTTCCCATTGCATCTGTTGGCACCCATGCTCTTCCTCCTCATCAATTCCTAAGTATAAACATTCTTTTACCCGATTAAGAGTAGCGAGGGGCAACGGGTGCCAGCAGCATGGCTAAATATAAGACCAGGGTGGGTGTATTGGTACTGTGTGTCCTATCATACTGGCACCGACGGTGACTTTTTGTTCTTCCCGAACCAAGCCTTGTCAGTTTATTATTAGATTGACTTGCGTTTCAGCGCGTGCGTCTGTGTTCGTCTCATTCTGGGAATGGCTCCATTTCAAAGTACGGGTCATTAGAAGCAGCGATCGCTTGGTGGGAGCTGAATCTGAAAGGTTGAGGCGGTCTTATTATAGCTGAGGAGCTTCTGTAATTGTACCCCCCTTCTAAGAAAATACAAAGTTTGCCATACAAGAAGCAAGCGTGCTGACAGTGTGTGGGTTATTATTCAGAGGGGGGTTTTAAGCCTTCATCATCACAGTTTAATAACACTGTAGGTTGTTAACTGCTCTGTTGTACAACCTTGATTTAAAAAAGCTAAACTGTGATATAGTGTTAGACTGTTAACATGCCCTTAATGTTTCATTTAGAGTCATTAGTCTGGATGAGTAACAGGTTAATAATGAGTAAGGAAATGATTCTAGTCAACGAGGCTATGATTTATATGTGCTGTAATGAATAATGATATTGAGTTGACCTGAATGGTTTTGAGGCTATTTATACTCTTACATGCCACAGACCCATTGACTATGAAGTCATGGGTGTGAAAACCCTGTACACAGGCCATGCAGGGTATCACTAGTACACTTGTTCCATGTTACTCTGTGCCCTTTTTGAGAGCTTTTCAAATCTTAAGCATTTCTCTTTGTCAGTTTTATGACACATGCCATTTAAAGTCATTGCATAATCCCTGTATGTTTACGACCGCTTGTAATCTCAGAGTCTTTGTACAGTATAATGTGACAGAACTGTAGATTACCAACACTAGATCAAGCTGAAGACATACATCCATACAACAACTATAGATACAATATAAATCAATGTCATCGTTTCACTTTAAATCAAAAAAAGTCCCAGTGCCACCAGCCCCACACGAGTCAGAAAATCTGTATGATTTCAGTTATTTATTTTACAGTTTTGCATATGAATGAGGCAACGCTATGACGCCACTGTTTAAAAGGCTAGCATGGGGAAGCATTCCAGGGCTTAGCCTTCCTGAATGAAGTACGTTGGCGAACGCAAACCTAAGCTAATCCCTCCCTTATTCCAAGAGGCTTTGCCCGGTATGCGAGCAATCATGCTCCTGTTCAGCAGTCCCAGCTACCCAGCATCCACTGGGGTTACTACAGGGTACAGTTCAAGGGTATGGATCACTGGCCAGACCACATGCTGGTAGAAATAGCACATTTAAAATTTGATTTTGGGAGATTATTGTAGATTAGAATGCGCCATATTGCTTAAGCCTTTATAAATGTGTTTCGTTTGACGTTGGCTTTTATTACTTCCTGATGGCGAAATGAGAAATGTGTTGATGTAGAAACAAAGGAAAACCTGGTAAAAGAAATGCTACTTCAGAATTTCGGAGGATAGTATTCAAATGCTATCCTTTGATTCAAATACATGACTCCCCTCATTTCATCTCCAACCCTCATGTCACCTCAAGTGCTAGCGTTTCCTGTATCTGGTATGGCTCAAATCGTATAAGCAATGCTGAAGTGTGCAGCCAATTATGCACAGAAATACCCCAGCTTCAACACTTGAAGGTGATGAAGTATGAGGAAGGTGAACTGTCAGGCATATCAAACACATCCCCTCACATTTTAGCTCAAGGCTGACACAAATTCAAGCTAAGCAGGACTGACGTAAGCACCAGAGTAATGAGCTCAACAGAAGGGGTGGGGGGGCAAATAGGAACAGTGTTTTGTGAAATATATCGTCTTCCCTGTGGAGAGACATCACAGTGTTGCAGCTCTGTTCCAAATCACCACATCTAGCAATGGTTGTAATATTAATATTGAAATATTAAAGGGGACATATTATGCTTATTTTCAGGTTCATACTTGTATTTTGGGTTTCTACGAGAACATGTTTACATGCTTTAATGCTCAAAAACACATTATTTTTCTCACACTGTCTGAATATACCTGTATTCCCCTTCTGTCAGAAATGCTGCGTTTTAGCGCCTGTCTTTTTAAGACCCATGACTCGAAAAGGTTGAGAACAACTGTTCTAACCAGTTATAATGAACCAGCATGTGACATAGGAAGGGGAGACAAATCTGAATGGTTGTTGATTCACATGTTTTGTGATCTAGGCTGCCCACAAAAAACTGACTGGGTTGTTTTATTTCTCAGTTTGGGGTTTGGTAGGCACTTAAGCCATAAGTGAGTTTTTCATGGTATGTTCCCTTTAAACAGCAAATCCAAATACCCACCTGTGAAATTGCATCTATTTTGATGAGCCAATGCCATAAAGTAGCAGTCTATCACAGATGAAAATACCCTTGACATTTATTTTCTAGTTGCTCAAAATTAAAATCTGAGTCGAGAGAAAAATGAAATTTAAATAGCATTTAATAATGAAGTCAGAAATGGCATTTCATGGTGAATCACGCTGCTATTCTCGACCAGTCTTTGTTTTCCAAGTACCAACAGTTTCTGTCACCACTTTGTCTCTCATGCCCTTCCTGTTCCCCTGTCCCCCCCCAGGACCACTGGTGTCTCCGAACTCTGTCCCGAACAACCTGGATGGCAACAAGTCGATCGAGAGGAGACCATCGAAAGTAGGGGTCAGTAGAGAAAGCAGCAGTGTCGACTTCAGCAAGGTAACCTAACCACAGTACTGAGCACAGAAACAGTCCATCTTGGTGGAGGAGCCCATGACATCATCAGTGTCTTTCTTCAGCTTCTGGACTTCCACAGACATTTCAATGGTCTGTGTTGAAAACTGCCTGTGTGAGAGCCACCATCACATACCCATCGGCCCTTTTCTTCTGGGCTCAGTAAGAGGCATCTTCAGTCATTGCTTTGCCTGTAATTGATCAACAAAAGTAAAAGTCTTCCACAGTTATGTAACTGTGTTTAGCTTTGAGAATTCCTCCCTCGCTTGGCCTCCATTCATCCTACCATTTTGTACCTCATCCACAAAAAAAATGGCAGACTGCCATAAGTACTTATCATTATAAAACCATCCATTATGACTGCCAAAAAATAAGGTGCAGTGTTTATGTGAGTCAGAGGATACAAAAGAAGGATGAAGGCACAGTCTTTACAAGGATAAAGAAATCGTTGCCATGCTCAGATCTGTATTTAGCATTGCACATATTTATTCAGGAACACGATAAAACGGCAACGGACAATCTTTGCTCAGTACTTAGTAGTCGTTTATGTAGCTCCTAACTTGCCTTATCTTTCATTCGTTATCCAAGCGACCTGCTGCCATCCCTTTACATTCCTGCTATCTGTTTGCATGTGTATTCCTGTAAGCTAGTCCCTCATTCTTTCTCTCTGTTTATTATTAGTATTTGTTTGTTTATCTGATTCTTTAATTTCATTTGTTCCATTGGTTTCAGGTGGACATGAATTTCATGAAAAAGATTCCTCCGGGTGCCGAAGCCTCCAACGTACTGGTGGGAGAAGTGGACTTCCTGGAGAAGCCCATAATTGCCTTTGTACGACTGTCCCCCGCGGTCTTGATTACAGGCCTCACAGAGGTGCCGGTGCCCACGAGGTACAATCATTTGGAATTGAATGAAATTATGATGGAGACTTTTCTTCCAGAAACTCTGACCCTGATAAGTTATTACGCTCCAGCAGCAACTTAAAGCAATCTGACAAAGTCCTCTGTAAAAGCCCCTGTTCACATGGGACTAATATAACCTGGGGATTTACTGTGGTTCTGACGACAGTAAATCTCTGTCCACAATCTTGTTTTCCTTCTGTGTAATCTCTACAGTAACACGACTAAGAGTCTGTCGAAGTCTGTAGCCACACAAGTGGTCCTGTGAAGCTCTAATGCTCATCACACACCAGACACAAAATAGTGGCTGTGGAAAATAGAGAGACTACTTTGGTTTTCTTTTATACTGACAAATTGGGGCTGTCAAAGTTAATGTGATAATAACGCATTAACGCAACTTGTGATTTTTAGGTTGTAGCGGGCTCAATTTTAAAGCTAGAGTGAAGATACTGGCATCTTATGAAACCAGAAAACCTTATGAATCCTTTGGTAACCATGTCATACTAGCTTGTCACGAAGGATGTCAAATAACGCTCCAAACTTACGCTAAATATTGGCGAGGAAAAACTGGCATGGCTGTTTTCAAAGGGGTAGTTTCACCTCTGACCTCAAGATATGAGAATGGGTTCTGTGGGTACCCACGAGTCTCCCCTTTACAGACATGCCCAGTTTATGATAATCACATGCAGTTCTCAGATCTCCCTTTAAGGTACATTTTGAACTGATAAAAAAAGTGTGATTGATTTGCGATTAAACGAGATTAACTATAGACAATCGTGCGATTAAATATTTTAATCGATTGACAGCAGTATTACAAATACTATTTTCTTTGTATATATTGGGGCGAAAAAGTTCAATTTGGCTTCAGCATGGTACATGAGGCAATACACCTTACTGCAGACAATTTCAGTGTATTTCACTCATCAACAATGGCTGTAACATGCCAAGAAACATAGCAATGTGTCAGCAGAGGCAGGGACAAACAGGGATGTTAACAATGTACATGTAAAAAAAAAAAATTAACTGGCTTTGCAAAAGTTTTAAAATGTTTTAAAATGCATTCAACATGTTTATTATCCTCAAAGATACCCACAATGCATTTTAGTGAGAAACATTGACTGTTGATTTATTGGTTGACAAAAGCAATTCCCCAGGGTACCGTTTATGTGATTGTGTGCTGTTGTGATTCGTATTGAGGTCTGTGTTATTCGTGGAGTATCTCATGATTATTTGTCTTGTTCAAAGGTTTCTTTTCCTGCTTTTGGGTCCTCACGGCAAAGGGCCTCAGTACCATGAGATTGGTAGATCCATGGCCACACTAATGACAGATGAGGTGAGAAAGAGAAAGATTTATCCTTTTTGTAACTTGTTTTGACATGTCCTAAAACTGTGTCAAAAACTGATCTGCTTCAGACATTTAATAACTCCTAATAATATTCGTTATGTAGATTTTCCACGATGTGGCATACAAGGCCAAAGACCGAACGGATCTACTGTCGGGGATAGACGAGTTCCTCGATCAAGTCACTGTCCTGCCTCCTGGAGAATGGGACCCTACGATCCGGATTGAGCCCCCCAAGAATGTCCCCTCTCAGGTTAGTGGTTCTCTCTGTCAAATATTGTTGAATGTGTACTTAATGAATAACACATCCAAAGGTGTGTCTGTTTTACATATATGAAAATCAAATACCATGTACCACAAACGGACACTTTCCTGGGAACTACTGGTGCAGAGATCATTAACCAGCTGCATACCAACACCCTTACTACTGTAGCCCTCACATACTGTATTTAAGTCTGCTCTCACAAACAGTAACTTAGAAGTTTTTATTGACTTTCTGCATGTGTATTTCTGTACATCACACTTTACTTCATACAACTATAATCACAGTGAGAGTGCCCCCTTATGGATTTAAAGCATCATGGCAGCAAAGGAATTGAAATGTATGCAACGACGTTATAATTAAATGTCCTGACCTGACCTGACCTGACCTGACGTGACCTGCAGATGAAGAGGAAGAGACCGTCCCAACCCAACGGCTCCGCGTCTCCAGCTGGAGAGCTGGATAAGGAAGAGGACATCCACGCAGGGCCTGAGCTGCAGAGGACCGGGAGGTTAGTGATAATTGGAACTTACTCGCTCCAGTAATTTTTCAATTAATATCAATTGTGTTAGAAAACATGTTGATAAAGATATATTTGAGAATTAAAGCGTGTCCTAGTTGAATCCACAACTTCATTAGCACAAGTAGGCATGTTTAATACATCATGTATATTATACTGAGACAAGCGCTTCTTGTTAACAAGAGCTGCAGGAGAAAACTCATCAAGCCCCTTTCCCACTGGACCAAAAACCCTCTAATTTCTGGCCTTTGTCTTCAGTTGGAAAGGTTACAATCGGCATTCATTCCGGGGACAAATGACTCAGTAGCAGTAGTCACGGGTATTTATCTGCTCCAGCGCCAATCGGCAGTGATGGAAACGCGACACCCGAGTGGACGCGCTAATTTCCGCCCCTTTTCTGGCACTCTTTTGTCATCTTAGCCACAAATTGCATCCGTCTCCGTCCAAGCAGCGCTCGAACATCGTTCCAAATTAGTCTGCACCGAGTTTGAAGAGAGACTGAATAAGTAACAGATATATTAAAAAAAAAGAAGTAACCACCATAACATTTTCACTGACCTCCATGTAGCTTTCTACTTTTTACTAGTCTTACTCACCGGATGTAGACTGTGGGTATAACGTTGACTTTAAACCAGGCAGCAGCGAAATGTGGCTCGCCGCAATAATTACATTTCTCTGCGGCCGGGAAGCATGTTTATGTTTTTCAAGCGGGGAGGATTCTTTGTAACATCGGTCAACATGCCACAGGAGTCACAGGATCTGTTTACTGATTGGCTGCAGGTCCTCTCTGGCTGCACTTCATCGCTAAAATTTAAACTTTTCCCAATTTTTAGTTTAGCCGCACTTTGCTGCAGAATCAAACGGCTGCATTTGGGAGCTTGGGAGCGGCCGCCACAGCTTTCCGTTAGACATTGTATGGCAGCTTGCCGCAGGCCGCATTTCCCCGCTGCTCTGGTGTGAATTTGGCATAAGCCTGCCATTAGCCACCTATTTCAGCCAGCATGTTTCCCTTCCTGCATCCTGCATCCTGCATCCTGTGCTTAGCGCTGCCCTAAGACAATTGTGATTAGTTTAAAGAAATACACACAAGCCAGAGCGTTTTCTTCCCCCTATACCAGAATAATAACATGTGGAGCCAGACCTTTCTTTAGTGCTGACACAGCGCTGTGGAGATGGGTCCAGACTAACTGTTTACTAACCCTGTTTTCCTGCGTGTTTGTGACTTTTGAACGTGACACACCAGAAAAAAACAGAAAGGCACGATCATCTAGTCCAGTGGGAAAGGTGCTATGGAGATTAAGGACGTCATTTTATCCTCTTTAGTTACAGACTTATTTGTGGTTACAATAGTTAAAATGTCATTTCCGCAAACACTCAAAAGTATTTTTACAGTGTGTTTGTTTTCCTTAAACGTCAGACAGCAATAGTTTTTGATCTGTCAGCAAGTGTTCATTAAAATCTTTTGTTATTATTTCTACGAGGTTCCTCACATATCATTAAAGTAGACAAGAATTTTAAAATGTGCAAAATGTAAAATTTCCTAAACTCAACACCACCACTGTGTGTTTTAGCAGCTCCATACCTACTGTACTCTGTGAACTCACATGCTGACATTTATGGATTACTCATGCTGATGCTGGGTCTCTGGAGCCCGGGCCACACAGCGAGAGCGAGGATGTGTTTATTTGAAAACCTCAGACAAACACACACTCTGCACACATCAGTTGCGAGGCACTGTATTATTTACAGATTCACTCCGCTTTTCACCGCGACTATAAAAGGCTCATGCTATGAGGGAGCTACTGGAGGACGTAGGAGTGCCAGGAAGTGTTAGAGGCTAATGTAAAGAAAGCTATCGAGGGAGCTGTATAGGAGAGACAGCAGGGGGTTGTGGAGGCGTGGGGGAAAAGGAAATGAAAGAAGACCTCACAGCAGAGCAATCGGACAGGTGTCAGAGGAAAAAGGGGAAGATATACAAGATGTGAAATGGAATTCATCGAAGTAAAGAGAGGCGGACAGCAGCAGTATCACAGTACCATCGAGGTTTTGGGATTTGAATTGTAAAGATGCATACTCAAGCTTGTGACACTGCCTCAACATTAACAGTAGTAGTGTTACCAGTAGTAGTACCTTTTTAATTAGTGTTCCTTACCAATTAACTGTGTAAAAACAGCCTCAACACCTAGTAAATAATCATTATTACAGTTTTACTCACCTTATATTAAGAAACGCTGCATTTAAATAATTCCAACTATTAAAAGAACAACAGGAAGGTTGTGTTAAATGAACACATATCAATTTACAGGGCGTTGGTATTAAGAGAACAGCAGAACCACTTTGGTTAAATGGCTGCAAACATTTATCATTTTTATTATCCACTTCAATGAAATAAAAAAAAATAGTGCAAAAGGCAACTGTGCTTTAGTGGTTATGGATTTCTGAAATAATCTAACTAAATTAAGTGTGTCCACTTGACTCTTCCTATTACCCCTACTTAACATACTGATGTATTATTATTATACAAAACAACTGTGCACTCCTACTTAAAAGTTCAAACATTAAAAAGGACCTCTCCCCTCTTCCAGGATATTTGGAGGTCTGATCATGGACATCAAGCGGAAGTTACCGTTCTACTGGAGCGACATCAGAGACTCCTTCAGTCTGCAGTGTCTAGCCTCCGTCCTGTTCCTCTACTGCGCCTGCATGTCCCCCGTCATCACGTTTGGAGGTCTGCTCGGGGAGGCAACAAAAGGAAACATAGTGAGTCTGAAAGCTTGACACTTAAAAGTCAATACTTGTTGCTTTTCATGAACCCAGTGGGAATCAAACCCCTAACTCCTGGGTTGTCTAAGTGCCATGTTGTACCAAATGAGATAAACAGAACCTAGTACAATTCGGCTATCGTATGTGAGTTTATAATTGAATATTGTGAGTCTTTTGTTGTTATGCTATTGTGACTGATTGACAGTGAAACCTCAAGTTCCCCAGAATCCTCAAGTCAAAGCAAAGAACAATGTGTGCAACACAAATGTTTTCTAACACCATGTCATTTAACATCTACCACCCACGTTAATGTACGTACATACAGTACATGATATAAGCGTTGAATGCAGATGTGATGATCTGCAGTGCAGACAGTCCATCCCAGTTCATGTAGCCTTTTTACCATACACATGTGCTGGCTTGACTCAACACGTGTCTGCCTAGCACAGCAGGGAATTGCATCTCCATTACGACAGGGATACCCACATGAGGGTGTGTGTAACCATGGCTGTGACTAGTGGTCAAAGGAGCGGGTGTAAAACAGTGGATGAACACATTTCATTTCCTATATTCTTCACAATAAAAGTCCCCCATTATTTTTGCTGCTTGTACTCTTCCTCCCTGTATAATTAGTAGACTTGCTAATGCAGTGATAAACACATGTCATTTCCTAAATTCTTATTTAGTAGAAGCCCTTTGTTATTCTTTTATTTAAAAGCTTTTTATGAAGCAGCAAAATCAGGAAATGTTGGGTTTTCATTTAGCAGCAAATTAAAACGACTCCTATAAAGCTGAAAGTGAAACAGTAAAATAAAGCAGATATCTGAAAGTACAAACAGCGATGCAGGAGAGAAACTAAACTTCAAACCAGAGATTCAGTTAGAAGCTACAAAAGTACTAAGACCTGAACACACACGTCTTTCTCTCTGGTCTCGCAACACACGCTTGTTTGAGGGGGGGAGTAGATGGGGGTTGTGGTTGGCCAGCGAGACGTCGCTGCTATATAGTGTCGCACTTTGGCCGTACTCCAGAGAGTCCATCTAGGGCGCGGCACGGCAGAACTGGTAATGGAAATGCAAATCAGCGCGGCATGGTTTGATTTGGTATAGCGGAAAAAGTGCCAATGGAAAAGCCCCAATAGTTACAAGGGTTACTGTTTCTCAAGGGAGAAACACATTTTCTAACTACCCTATTTCATATTTTTTCTAAAGCAGGTAATTTAGTGTGTCAAGGAACGTCCCCGTAATCTTTCACCCACTTCACTGTGCTATCACATCCTCATTTAGGAGGATGTCTTTCACTGTGAGGTCATTATTCACTGTCCAAATAGGATATGATGATGATTCAGCCTCCCATGCACTAATCTGTTATCACACTGCAAGCTATATAGTGTCTCTCTTTTTATCGCCTCTCTCTCTGTCTGCCTCTCTCTCCTTTTTACCCAGATGTCCTTACTAGGGCAGGGACTGTTGGCATAGGCACAGTCTGTGTGCTGGTGTGTGTGATGCGTCTGAGTAAACTCAGCAGGCGAGCGGCTACATACACAGATATGACTGCGGGACAAGTCAGCGGGGTGGGAACATTTGTAACAGTTTATCTAGCCTCTCAGACGCCGCCCAGGATGTCTGTTTAATCAAAACTCTCTGTGCTCTGGTCGGGGGGGTCTCTTCTTCACCGCTCTCTTTTCTCCTTCAGTCTTTCCCTCTCTATCCTCCTCTGGGTGGTTTCACCTCCCACATCCTCCCTTTCTCACTCCCTCACTCCCTCCCTCTCCTGTGTGTCTACAGAGTGCCATAGAGTCTCTGTTTGGGGCCTCGCTGACAGGCGTGGCGTACTCCCTCTTCTCAGGCCAGCCCCTCACTATTCTCGGCAGCACGGGCCCCGTTTTAGTGTTTGAGAAGATCCTCTTCAAGTTCTGCAGGTACGTTCAAGCAAGTTTGCCGTCGTTGTGACACGATACCGAGTCAAAATACTGAGTCTAATTGGCCCTAATGTGTATCCATTCTCCTTTGTCCATCTTTCCCAGTGACTACGGCCTGTCCTACTTGTCTCTGCGGACCAGCATTGGTCTGTGGACGGCCTTCCTGTGTCTGGTCCTGGTGGCCACAGATGCTAGCTCCCTGGTGTGCTACATCACCCGATTCACAGAGGAGGCCTTCGCCGCACTCATCTGCATCATCTTCATCTACGAGGCTCTGGAGAAGCTCTTTCACCTGGGAGAACACTACCCTGTCAACATGCACAACGAATTGGACAACCTCACCATGTATTCGTGAGTACTGAGATTTCAGTTCATTTCACATTTAAGTTTAATTTTTTTTAAACCCCATAACACTCTGGCGAGGAAAAACTAGCATGGCCTTTTTCAAAGGGGTCTCTTGATCTCTGACCTCAAGATATGTGTATAAAAATGGGTTCTATGGGTACCCACGAGTCTCCCCTTTACAGACATGCCCACTTTATGATAATCACATGCAGTTTGGGGCAAAAAACATGCAGTTGTTTGCATGCAGTACAAATGTGTTATTTTCACCTACTATAAAATGGTGTATTTGAATATTTCTGCATACTGGGGTCACAAAACAGTCTTATTTATTTAGAATTACATAAATTGGGTATGACTGTAAAGCTGAGACTCGTGTGGATCCAATGAGTCCAATAGTATTCATGTGTGATGATGTTAGTCCCCATAGTAACCATTTCATTGTAGTGAGACCATTTTAGAAAATGTGACCTTACTGTAAAAGATGACCTGTGGTGACCTCTAGGATAATCACAGCCTCATGAAACTTTACAACCACAAACTAAAGACCTAGAGCATTCGGAGGATGGATGGCTTTCCTAGGTAGATTGACAATAAGGGGGTTTCTGAGCAGTTTCCAGAACAGAAGTGCTCGCCATCCAATCGACAAAAAATGCGATTCTTGCAGAAATCTCTAAATGTCAAAAGTTTTTGATACCAAATCACAGCATGACTTTTTCTATGGTATTCCTAAAGGTCTTGGTGTCTTATTGTGGTATTTTTGAGGAATTATTGATAATTTTTATTAATTCTCGTGTGGTAAAAAATGGTTAAATTTAGCACCAAATCAGTGTAACAAATGGTATTAACCCAAAAACTGCTGCAGTATCTTAGGAGACATAATAGAGCATGGGGATGGACATGTCAAGTGCCAGCGGATTACATAAGGTAGTGTATTGTGCACATAAATAGTATCCCATTACAATCACACTGCTCTTGTTGCTGACAACTGTAATAGTAGTGGTTAGTAGGAGCTGTTCCCAGTGCATGTCATCCCCAGAGCTAAAAGGAAAATTACCCCCTTGCAACAGAACTCATTTTAAAAACAACTGATGCCAGCAGATTTGCAGCATCCTCTGTTTCTAATTAACTTTAAAATTAACCCAACTCTTTTTCACCTTAAGATAAGCTTACGTACTTCGCTCAGCATTTGTTCTGTTTGTCCCCAGGTGTCAGTGCTCTCCGCCAGTCAACGCCTCAGATCAGGTCATTCAGCACTGGAACCGGACAGGATACAGCCCAGACTCCATCCCATGGGACAACCTCAATGTTTCGGTGAGACCAGCACACAGTGATCTCCAGTGTGATGTGCAAGGATTCACACCTACGCTCGCATGTATAGGATGTGTTGAGCAAAGAGACATCATCAGCCAATATCCTGCTTTGTACATACATTCTCACTCTCACAATAATTCAGACACATTAAGGTAGACACATTATCACAAATGCAACAACTGCAACCACCACTAGAGCCGTGACTAGCCTGCCAGGAAAACCTGCCACCAAATACTACTGTCAGCACTGGAACAACTTACAATACTAACCCAACACTCGTTTCTCTCTAGATGTGTAAGACACTCCGTGGGGAGTTTGTGGGTGCTGCCTGCGGTCATCATGGGCCCTACATCCCAGATGTTCTCTTCTGGTCCATCATCCTCTTCTTCACCACCTTCTTCCTGTCCTCCTTCCTTAAGCAGTTCAAGACGGAGAGATACTTTCCCACCAGGGTGAGATGTTTGCTACATTTGTCATTGTTATACTACTCTTGAAGGTATAAGATGTAAAATGTACGCATTAAATTGTTTTGCAACACAGTAATCCAGTAGAGACAGAGTTTATTGATATATTTCAATATCGATCCAGCTTACTACGGTATGCTATTAAATGACAAGTGGCTCATGCTAGCCACCAAGCTAATGCGTACGGTAACGTCATAACGTAACAACAAAGTTCATAAAGTTAACAGCGCTGGGCTACCCCCCGCCATAGTAAGTTAATAATAATAAGTTAATGTTACATTAGCTAATGCTATTTGCGGCTATTTCATTAGAATGAAATTACATAGCGTGAATGAACATGACTTCATGTGAACAAAACTGTAAGCTATTTGTTGAGCTGCCTCTTAGGAAAACTAATGCGCCGTTGCTTCTGTTGGGTGGCTGCGGCTCAGAGGGTAGAGCAGGTCGTCCACCATTCACAAGGTCGGTGGTTCGATCCCCGGCTGCTCCGGTCACGTGTCAAAGTGTCCTTGAGCAAGACCCTTAACCCCAAATTGCGTGAATGAGTATTTAGATTAGATCGTGATGGGCAAATTTGGATGGCAGCGTATGAATGTGTGTGTGAATGGGTGAAGGCCGACATGTAGTGTAAAGCGCTTTGACTGATCGGAAGACTAGAAAAGCGCTATATAAACGCAAGTCCATTTACAATTTACCATTCTGTTGACAGAAAAGATTGGGAGCAATAAAGAGTTTGCCTCCTTAGTTCAGATTAGATTTTCACTGGCAACGGTTGTTGTTTAACAATGAAGATGATGATCCCACACTACTTCACGATGTCATCAAAGTCCATCTTTTGTTTTTGTTATTGTTTTAATTGAGTCTCCCAGAAATTAGCAGCAGAAATGACATACTGTGCGCATTTAACACCACAAACGGGGCTTTGAACAACAAAGTACTTTTTATAATATTGGTTAAAATCAAAAAACAAACTGTAAATTCACATCTGAACAGGGTTGTCTTTCTACTTCTCTGTGCATGCAATAGTGCGTAGATCTAGCCTAAAGCTTCTCACGCTATGTAAATGTTTACATTGTGTCAGTCATTAGTATGCAGGAGCGTTCTCATGTATAGAAAGACAAGGCCTTCTCCTTGCATCCTCCCACACAGCACCAGCTAGTCTGTTATCGCTTTGTCTTCTGTGTAGGCAGGTGCTGCTATTGTTATGCTTTCACTGTTGACATGAATGTAATTATTCCTTTGGTGGATCTCGACAGTCACCTGAAGTAAAAGGCTGCGTGTGACAGTAGAAAATAAATAATAACTGTGTTGCTTGTGTGTTGTGTAGGTGCGATCCACTATCAGCGACTTCGCTGTGTTTATAACCATCATGATCATGGTGTTGGTGGACTATCTCATGGGGATCCCTTCTCCTAAACTGAATGTTCCTGACCGCTTTGAGGTAGGTTCCTATTCCAGCATGTCTCTCTGTCTTCATGCATGTTTAATGATTATTACTTCCTCCGTTAGGTCAGGTTTAAAGGTTGTATTTAACGTTCACATCATGAAATATTCTCAAATAATAATGTTACACCTAATGTACTAAACGTAGCCCATCCGTGCCTTTTTCCCTGCAGCCGACTTCAAAGAACAGAGGCTGGCTGATGGACCCGCTAGGAGGAAATCCGTGGTGGACGCTGCTGGTGGCGGCGCTTCCTGCCCTGCTCTGCACCATCCTCATCTTTATGGACCAGCAGATCACTGCAGTCATCATCAACCGCAAGGAGCACAAGCTCAAGGTCAGACCTTTGGCTGTGTTGTATCTCAGTTACACTCAAGTTTTCTCAAGTAGAAGTATCTTAGATGGTCTTTTCCATTTTTGTCTGTGGCATCTCTCCCTTCTGAAAAAAAAAGACATATGTCATAAAAAATTCCAAATCATTTCAAACATATTAAAGTCATACTTTGAATTTATGTTGAATTTATTAATGTACCAAATGTACTATATAATTAATTTTCTTATAACTTTGTACTCATTTGTGCCACCTCCAGCTTTCTCTCTGAACTCTCCCTTCTTTGCTTTATTCCTCTGTAGCTCATTCATCTCTCACCAGTCCTCTCTCTCTCTCCCTTTCTGTCATCCTTAATGGAGGTTGAAGCTAACATATTCTCTTGTCTGTCCTTCTACTGCGTTCCTCTCACAGAATTGCTTCAACTATAATCTCTTTTAGCTTTCCTTCTGAGGTATTTTTATGCCTCAGGGTTCTACAGTGCTACTGTATTAAAAATAAATTCAGTCCACCTTGAATATTCATAAAGCAAACATTTGAAACTCAGTATTCTAAGCATGTGTGGGCAAATTATTTAGAGATGAATCTTGTTTTCTGTAATTCTATTTTTACTTGAGGAGTACTTTTGTTCCACTGGGGCCAAAACACTCTCAAACTTACCTCTCTTGTCCCCCCCTGTGTATCCTACAGAAAGGCTGTGGCTATCACCTGGATTTGCTGGTAGTGTCGATCATGCTGGGCGTGTGCTCCATTATGGGCCTGCCGTGGTTCGTGGCTGCGACCGTCCTCTCCATCTCCCACGTTAACAGCCTGAAGGTGGAGTCCGGCTGCTCCGCTCCAGGAGAGCAGCCCAAGTTTCTGGGCATCCGGGAGCAGCGGGTCACCGGGTTCATGATCTTTGTCCTCATGGGTTGTTCTGTTTTCATGACATCGGTGCTCAAGGTGAGATTCATTGGAATAATACTGGCCTCACATTTAAAATCATGACAGGCATTTATTATTACATCAAATGTCATGTCCTTCCTTTCCTGAACTGTAAGTTGAATCATTTTTACTGTGGTTATACTTCTGCTCTTTACAGTTTATTCCTATGCCAGTCCTCTACGGAGTCTTTCTCTACATGGGTGTCTCTTCCCTCAAAGGCATTCAAGTAAGACTCTACACTGCTGGTCTTTTGAAGATAAAATGTCCTTTTTATGTTGAACAGAACCGCAGTCATGAGCTGTTAGTCAAGATAAGTTTGCCCCCTTGTAGTTGTAAACCTTTGATCGCTTTTCACAGCCCATTTAAAAGCTTTCGTTAAATATGTCCCCTCTTCTGAATAATGTATTGAATTTCCCTCGTCGTTACAGTCTTTTTCATTTCTTATCTCTCTCACTGAGCTTCTCATTTTCTCCGTAGTTCTTTGACAGAATCAAGCTGTTCGGCATGCCTTCCAAACACCAGCCCGATCTGATCTATCTGCGCTACGTCCCCCTGTGGAAGGTCCACATCTTCACCTTGGTGCAGCTCACCTGTTTGGTGCTGCTCTGGGTCATCAAGGCCTCTGCAGCAGCGGTTGTGTTTCCCATGATGGTAATGACCTCTGCATGATATGTTTAAGATGCAGATTCAGTCTCACCCAGTCAAGATCACAACAGAGTAGTGTGTTCAGCTGCAATATGATTAAATCTAAAATGAAATTAAGATGTTTTTATTCTGTTTTATTATATTTTATTAATATTTTGTGATGTTAGCTCTGTGATGATAGATTCCCTGTCTATGCGTCTCCAGGTTCTGGCGCTGGTCTTTATCCGAAAGCTTCTAGACCTTTTCTTCACAAAGAGAGAGCTGAGCTGGCTGGATGACTTGATGCCGGAAAGCAAGAAGAAGAAAGAGGACGACAAGAAAAAGAAAGCACGAGAAAAGCTGGTATAACTCATTTCATCTTTTTTGTTTTTGTTAGCTTGGAATGAGCCGTTTATATCTACATAGGAAGCGGGTCCTCCTGTGTGCACATAAAGCAATGTAACCTCATAAAACCCATCCTTAAGAGTTAACTATTAAAAATGGCGTGATTAAGCAGATCTGAAAATGACAGTTGTTGGGACCCCATACAGTACCAGTGTTTTACCTGCCTCACTGCAGTCACGGCTATTTTGTGATTTAGGCTTCCAATGCTGCTTTTATTCAGGAGGAAGAGTCCAGACTACAGGAAGAAGAGGCGAGGGGGCTGAAGGTCAGCTTTGAAGGCTCCAACCGGCTCAACATCCCAGTGAAAGAGCTCTCAGGGAGGTGAGTGATGCGCCCCGTGAAGCACACTTTCTTTGATGCCCAGTTCTGGGATGAAACCAGTATTTAATTTCAAATGCTTAGCGAGGCATCAAGTGTAATCTATTTTTAATTACACAGTACCGTTACACACCAAAGATCTCATCTTTTATTATTCTATTTCCTTTTTTTATGACTTTTATGAGGCAGCAAAATACATTTATACGATGTCTTAAAATGCCTTATGGACTACGTTTAATGTAAATAGCTCCCAAAATCTTTTCTTCCTCCTTAATAAATACCTTTTATGGCTGAAAACAAGCCCAGAAACTCACGGCAAATAAAAGCTGTAAACACATTTTCTGATGCATCATGTTGTCATGTACAACTTGTAATGGCAATTCCGACACTGGTCGTCAGCTGTGTGTTATTATGTCCATCTTGAACAGATCGTACAGAATAGGACTAGTGGCCCACAGCCTCCCAATGGAAGACGAGGTAGCAGGGTTGTGTGTCTGATGAAAAACATCTGACCCACGTGGCTGCGTGCGTTCTAACCCTCCTCACTGATACCCAGACAGTTAGCGCATGGCCAGAACTGTCAGTCCTCAGCTGTTTAAATATACACAAACACTGGCTTCGTGTGTTGTTGTGTTGGTTTTTTACATTTTTTAGGGTCAAATGTTCCGTGATCAAATGTTTGTCTTGTTTAAATAATCTTATCCTTGTCTAACTAACTAACTATAACCTGTACACAATCAACTCATGACAAATGACTTTTGCCTCTAATGCAAAAGGCCCACGTTTCTTGATACATGTTAAGTTGTAACATACTGTATGTGACCTGTCTGGTTTTTTTCTGCTGTTAATTTGTTTTAATCTCTTATTTCTCTGATTTCTCTGCATGTTTGTGTCCGCTCGTTTGAACTGTCCTGCACTGAACCTCTCCCACTGATTTAATTTCTACATGTCTGTCTTCTCTTTGTGTTTTTTTTGTGTGCGTGTGTTCATGTGTGTGTTCGTGTGTGTGTGTGTGTGTGTGCATCTTCCGCATGTAGTTCTGATTGTGACCCCTTGATTTTAAATATCTCTGATGAAATGGACAAAACGGCAATGTGGAAAGCAGTGAACTCGAGTGCAGACTCATGTGTCCAACCTGTGAAGCGTAGTGAAAGGTAGCTATGCCATCTGCTGGAGTTTACCAGAGCCCCACCCTCCCAACTATGGAGGACGGAACCTGCCAAAAATAAATACAAA
This sequence comes from Sebastiscus albofasciatus, assembly GCA_916701655.1. Classification (NCBI taxonomy): domain Eukaryota; kingdom Metazoa; phylum Chordata; class Actinopteri; order Perciformes; family Sebastidae; genus Sebastiscus; species Sebastiscus albofasciatus. The sequence goes on along the minus strand of CAKAOI010034171.1, from coordinate 31,075 downwards.
TAAATTAATGACTCAATAAATATGTCATTAAATGTAGCCAAAATAATATTAAAAATAAATGTAGCCATTAGTTAATAATTGATCAAATGTGACATAAATTTGTATTTCTGTTTTGATTTGCTTCTTTATTTATTTATCTTTGTATTAATTCCCTTATTTCTTTACTCTTCTGTTTAATTTTCCCTTTCGTTTATTTATGTATTTATTTTAAGATTTTTTAAATTTATTTATTTATTTTTGCATTTTTATTTTTATTTAAATGTATGTGTTTACAGTGGACATTAGTGATATTAAGTGAGAGCCCCCTGTTTACATATACATACATTTAAAAATAAATATAACGTAAATAAAAAAATAAATGCAAAAATAAAGAAATAAATTTAGAAATTAATAAAAATAAATACATAAAGAAATAAAAGGGAAAATTAAACAGAAGATTAAATAAATAAAAGAATTAATCCAAAGATAGATAAATAAAGAAGCAAATTAAAACAGAAGAAGCAATTTATGTCACATTTTATCATTTCATTAATGGTTACATTTATTTTTTATATTATTTTTGCTATATTTAATGACTTTCATTTATTTATGTATCGAGTCATTTATTTATTTAGGTATTCATTTATTTTTTATTTTGGCAGGTTCCGTCCTCCACACCTCCATTTAATATGATATACTGTAATGTCGCCAAAAAAATAATGTTCTCTGTTCAGGACTACTGCATTTTATGACTCTGCAAGATTATTTTCATACTGTAGTGAAATAAACTGAAGCGTATTGCTGAAGGTAGAAGATCAGTTTAATATTTAAAGATAGAACAGTCCATAGAAAATACAGTCTTGAATGTTAGGTATCACAGGCTATACCTCTACAAGCAAAGACAAGGGTTCGTTCTCATCTCCTTTAGCTCCCTAAAGGTACAGTTCAGGTGTTTTGAAGCGGGGTTGTACGAGCTACTTATCCATAGTCAGTGTTTTACCTACAGCAGATGACGGTCGGCACACCCCCAGCTTGGAGGAGCAGACAGGAGTTACCTCACGGAGCAAAGCAATGTTCTGTTGTGGACGGGGACCGGTAACAAAATGTATTTTAGCCACTTAAAAGAAAGGCCCACCTAAAAAAACATGTATATCAGTTTAAATGTACGCTATATTTCGAATATTTTCACCACTTCACTGTCTGTTACTCCAAACTGGGGGCGTGCCGACAGTCATCTACTGTTGGTAATACACTGACTATGGATAAGTACCTCATACAACCCCACTTTAAAACACCTGGACTATCCCTGTAAGCTGTTAATTTGTTCACACTAAGAAAACTTTTATACTTTATGAGGAAATCCATAAAACTTTTTATACAAGTTGACAAATTGTCTCTATTTAGAGCTGCATATTTTAACACAGTCCTCACATAAAGCCCCGTCATCGACAAGGTGGTAAAATCGTTAAAACTGTTCTATGAGCACTTGGTAATTGAGCACTATCACTCCTCTACCTGACAAAATCTCACATTTTACAGTTGCTCTCCTCCTCCCCTCAGCACTAGCATAAATTAGCACAAGCGCTCATCTCATTGTCATTCTCATCTTCTTCATGTGTGCATAACAGCCAGGAGAAGGTGGCCTGCGTTAGAGTCGACGTCAGCCCAGACACACCGGGAGGGGGCACCACTACCGAGACCTTCCTGTGATGAACGGAGGCTCTCCTCCCCATCTCTCTAACCTTCTCCCAAACACAACACTTCACCCACGCTGACCAGCACCATCTTAGTGGTAGAACTGGAGCAGCAACAACTTGCCCCTTCTTCTGGGGGGCAGCAGGCGAACTCCCCTCCTGCTCCTGCTCCACTCAAAGTCTCGGAAGCGTGCGGCGCATTAATGCACAAAACGGCTGCAATGCAGAGCGCCACATCTCTGAGCAGAATGAAGGCCGTCACTGCCCACCGACGCTCACTGTTTAGGAAATCAATCTAGCAATTTGTCACGCGTTGAAAACCACAGATGCCAAAGGAAAGAGGGGCCTCGCTGGTGAGGATCTTGGACTGTGTGAATTATACTTTTTAAACCCACTGTATATTTTAATTTCAATGTTATTGTTTTAGCGGATTACAGTACTGTACATGTTGGGTTTCTTTTGCAGCTCATCCACCACGAGTTGCCCTGCACTGTTTTTGTTTCCATGTATTTTTCAGGTTGGATTAAGACCCTTCACCTAACTACACCAGCTCATTTGATTAAAGCCATTCAGGTACTTGTCAGTGCCATGCGGATTCTGTTTCATAATTAGTATGGCACGGTGAACGACACAAAACCAAAACAAGAGGTACATTCAGATACACAACACTACTACTACTACATACTGTACATGTTTTGTAGAATTTTGCTCATCTCTCCTGTCTGCAGGGGGAAACACTCAGTATTGATATTGCTGCTCATACTTTGGTCAGTTGTTTTCACTGTAAACCTCACTGTTCATATTGTATGTGATCTTATAGAAATATCATTATGTATGTATGTACGTAAACTGTGTTATTTTAATTTGTAACGTTCTAGACAACCTACTTCAGAGGCCATATGAAGTCTGTACTGTACAGTAAGCACTTTGCCAGTATAGTTTCTTACCTAAAAAAATGGATTATAGTGTGTTAATAATAAGAAGAATAATAATAATAAAGCGCTTACTTCTCCTCCCACCGTATCTATTAGAGCTGTTGTTCAAATGTCCGTTAAACAACTCAGGAATCTTGACTGATTTCTGACTGTGGTCACTTGATATTTTTTTTTTTGTCACAAGGCGGCGATAATTAACCGTCAACTGTATTCAACGCTGGCATCACAACTATTTCAATAAATGCTGTACATCATAAAATATAGTAAGTTGCAAAATGAAAAAAAAAAAAAAAGAGAATATTTGTGACCCAGATAGATGCACCGGTTTTTATACTGTCTGTATTATTGTTGGTAATAGTGTGTGTGTGTGTGTGCGTGCGTGTGTGTGTGTGTGGTGTAAAGATAATTTGTTAAGCAAATCATTTTATGCAAAATATTTCTACAGTAAATGTAAAATAACTATTATATTCTATGAAGTTGTTCTTATTTTGCTAAGTGCAGTCCCGTTTTAGCAATAAGTATTCCATACCGTGCGACGTATGGACTCCTGGTGAACCCCTAGCTCTAATATTCAGGCAAAGGATAATTTGTGAACTGATTTCTGTGTCTGTGTGTGGCTCCAGTGACTATACGGGCGATAGCTTACGTGCCTTGTCGAAGCTCTTCTTTATGTGCAAGTCTTGTACTGATGATGTAAGTGTTCAGAACAGATGTACAGGTACATACACGTGGTTGGCACGCAATGCCAAAGACAGACTGTTGTTGCTTTACGAGAGCAAAACCAGCTTGTTTGCAGAGGCTTCTGTCTGTCTGTCTGTCGTAGTGTTATTCCACATCTGTAGCCACCGACTCAAAACGATGTAAGTTATCTTCCATTTACAAACTCTTAATCCTGTTTCTCCGTGTGTGTGCGTGTTCTGCTGTCACAGCTCTAGTATTTGCTCACATTTAAAAAAGCTCTGTAATCAATATTGAGGTACTGGCTTTTTGTTTTTTAAATGATCAGTGAATGTCAAATTTATTCTGCCGTCAACTTAAAAAAAATGAACATCTATTTTTTAAAAATCTTAAATTTCAGTCACAAGTATTTCACAAGTTATTTCCTTACACATATGGACCATTTGATATTAAAAAAAAAAGTGTGAGTTGTCGATCAGTGGAATCGTCACAATGAATTGAACATCCTCCAACCAAGTACTTATGATTTAATAATATTCTTTATCCTTTTCAACATAGATATATTAGCTTAAAGAGTTGGACCGACTGTCAACGACAAAAATGTGGAGATTTAACTTCATCACTTAGTAAATACTGCATTTGTTCTGATGTACAGACACATTAACATCAGCGAAGCACATTAGCCTCCTGTTGTTAGCTCGAATGATGACTTTTCTGTCATGACCGATTGGTGCAAAGCAATAAAAGTGAATACATGGTGATTTTCTTCTGTCTTCATTTAAAACAAACACTGTAAGCTCTATGGGACATAAATCATGTTCACTGAGTTCCAGCCTGGTTCTTTTTCTACCTTCCTCATCTCAGATGTCTCCTAGTTTAGTTTATCTCTGACATATCAGCATCAGATACCAGTCGATAAGTGATTAGACACTGAAATACAGATATGTTAAAGATCACAGGTAAGTTTGACGTTTAGAAACTGTCTACATTGCATTTGAGGTTGAGTTAAAAAAAAATATTCAACTTTAAAATGCCCCACTCAGTAGGCCATAGGATACATATTACAATCACATCAGGCTCATTTTCAGGTTCATACTTGTATTTTTCTAATAAAACATGTTTACAGTATATGCTGTAATGTTAAAAAAAAACTATTTTCCTCACACTGTCAAAACTAAAACTGAAATGGTCTATAGATTGTACAGTTGTGACATCACAATATTACAGAAATCCTGACGCCTTTTTTTTTTTCAAACAAACACTTTCTGAATACGGGCTGTGTGCGTTTCTCCCTGGATTGAGCGTTTCGATACTTTCACTGTATTTATATAGCACTTAAACCTGCTTTATAATAAAAAAAAGACATGAAAATCTCACTTTTTACTATATGGGACCTTTAAAGAGGAACTACATCCATTTTAAACATTTCATAACAATTCATACTGTGCATGTTATTCCTATGGTCGAAGACAGTCCAAAAATATTAGTAAACATGAATCTCTCCCAAATCCAAAAACTTGGGTGCTAAAACTCAAATTTGTGATGTCATCAAGTATAAAGTGTGGAACGGCTCCATAGAAAATGAATTGGGAGAGATGTTCTTCACAACTGAGATCACTACAATAGAATAAAGCTCATTTGGGTATAAAAAAGAAAACAAATGTTCTGTGGGTCCATAAAATCAGTCTCCCATTCATTGTCTATGGAGCAGCTCCAGACTTAAGACCCGATGACATCACAAGTTTGAGACTTCTCTGGTTTCTGGCTTTGAGAGAGAGCAGCTTATGTTCACAAATATTGATTGAACTTTCCTCAGCCGTGGAAATAGCATATTGGAATTCATAATTTTGGTGGTGTTCCCCTTTAAAACCCAATTTACAGGGCTCTTCATCAAAAAAAATGTTTATGTGGTGTGATTATGGAAAAGAAAAAAAAAGTATTGACAATATTAAGGATAAAAGCAGCAAATGTTACTACTGTAGTTTAGTGAATACTCATAATGGGGATGTTCTGTCCCGTTTGCAACATTTTCCTGTTAAAGACAAAAGGTGGCAGCAGAGATCTGTCTTACACACCACAGCTGAGCTCTGCAGGCACATTAATATAAGTTTCTGTGGAACCAGTTGTTGACACACACACAGGTGACTTCACTTATCTGACTAATCAGACCTCCTCTCAGGCCCGTGGGGGGGGCATGTGGGCTGCAGACTGGGTTTGATTAGCATTCCCCCTCACTGTGTAGCTGTCAACAATTAGCCGCTGAGAGGGCTAACGGAGCTTTTACACAGCAGGCATTCCTACTTCATCATAGTAGTTAAAGCACAGGTGACATTGGGAACATTAACGATGACTCAGTGCCGTGAACTACCCCAGAAAGCTTTTCCAGTGAACATACCAGGACTTCCCCTGAGTGGAACGCAGCATCATTAATGTGATTAAATACACCTGTGCTTCTCCTACAATGGCATGACAAAGAAAATGAAGAGCAGAGGTCTAATCAGCCAGTCAGTGAAAACACCTGTGTGGATGTGCGGGGCCTTAACGTTACTTTACAGACATTAGATTAGTTCACATAATGAGCATCAATGCTATTATATTTATGCTGTCTGCATTTTATTATACTTATGCACTGTTGATTATGACGGTTGTGATCATAATTTCTTTGATGCTCTTGATTGATCATGATTTTTGAGCTCTAATGTAGAGGCCCCACGCTTCCAGACGAGCTACAGGTTAACTGATTCCATAAAGTAAATATATCTGACTGTCTTTCTGTGGTCCAGGACAATAGTAGTTGTGATCATGTGTTGCTCATTGCTTAAAGGTGCAGTGTGTAGGATGTGGCGGCATCTTGCAGTGAGGTTGCAGATTGCAACCAACTGAAACTTCTCCCGTATGACAAGTGTGTAGGAGAACTACGGTGGGCGACGCAAAAACATTTTGGATCAACAACGCGGGCTCGTGAAGAGGACCCGCTCCAAAGAACGTACGTTGCTAAGTAGTGAAAGTCAATTGTTCGTTCCATTGCAACATCAGCGCTCAGTAGCAAAGCTACGCCTCTGCCATTTCGGACTGAAAGCGACTACCTCCACCTAAAAAGTGCCGTACAAAAGTAAAACAATTATTTCTATTCTATTATCATATTCTACCAAAATGGCATGTGTTGAAAGCAATAAAATATTATGACTATATCAAACATTTTCAGTCCAGAATGGCGACAGCGGCTGTTCACAAAAGCACCGGAGTTTCGTCTCTTTGCTTCTAAACTCTTTGGACCCGCTCCCTATGTAGATGGAGGTCATTCTAAGGTAACGAAAACACAATGATTCTTCATTACAGGTGATTATACACTAATGAAAACATAGTTATTAATATAATATTCCAGTTCTGCTAATAGATCCCCTGAAATTGTACACACTTTTAAGTGAGTTTTAAGTGATAATCTGGAGTAAAAAAAGGAATTACCAATCTAAAATCACACGACTACATTCCCATGAATGAAGGTTTAATAAACATGATTATTATTGGTACACAACATGTTAAAAGGTAACAGCAGCAGCCATTTCCACACTCAAGAGGTGTAAGTTTAGTCCTACATGAACTCTTTTGTTGTGGCAGTGCTTTATTTAACAGTGTCTCTTGTTCGCTCGATGCCACGTGACTTAAATCCAACGTCAACGACCGTCCCCGTTTCGTATTCCATCAATCGTTTCTTCTACCTCACTTTTGCTCTTTCAGGCTGTCAGACAATTACATCGTTTCACTTCAGTAAAAAAAATCACACTTCCGTAGCCAACGTCACTCTGAGATACACTTCAACACAGTACACAATGTGTTCACACACATTTTATGAACTTTCAGGCCAAAAAAATCACTCGTGTAAATTATCACAGGCGCTACATGACTCAGGATTACTCTCTGAAGTTTAGCTTTTTGGACTAATGTGGCCCTTTTTGAAATAAAATATCTTACTTAGATACAACCACCATTACATAAAATAATCATTACAATTCAAATAAAACTATTTCAACAAATATTGCAGCTTCTCACAAAGGAAAAAAAAACAGCCATTCAGGTGGTTAAACACCAGAATGCTGTTATTATTTTTTCTTTATAAATGTGCCTGCTGTTCCTATTTTCTAAATTGCAGAAGAAATGCATTGGCAGACACGTATTATTTAAGTGCCTATTGTTTTTTTTACAAGGCATCACTAGCAATCCTTGCACATAGCAGTTAAACTAATGTTCAAAATGTTTGTCTTACTGTGCAGACAAACTCCACTTGAAGTGAGCATTCTTCTCTTTTCAGGTTAAATCAGTCATTTGTGTTTTGGCTCAAAGTCTTAGATATGTAGTAAAGTACACTATTGGGAAACTAGAACACGGTACTGCAACAGAAACAGTTTCCCTAATATAAGCAGGCAGGACGCTCGTCCTCCTCTCAAAGAAACAATGTGCCCTTGTGGAGATCTGTGGCGGCTCGTGGCTCAGTTAGCAGCGTTTGGCGGTCCCTCTGGGATGAGTGACATGAAGAAGGTGATGATGAACGACCACGTGGAGGACAGGAAGCCCGCGTGGGGCGCGCTGTTTGGATCTTCTGCTCCTTCCTCTCCGCTTTCCCCGTCGTCGTCCGAGCCTTCGTCCATCGCTTCCTGTACAGGTTAGAGTTGAAATGTAAGGAGAGATACAGTTTCACACTGACATGCAGTGCACTAGATTAGACAGATTTGACTGTGAAATGTGATATCCACTGTGTAAAGTTGAGCAATAGCTCCCTAATGCAAAGTGTCTCTGAATGTCCGACCAATTCAGACTCATCATATGCAGATAAAGTATTTCAAAAGGAGTTCATGTCCATTTTGTCTCTTGAAGTAACCATGAAACCTAAAATCAGGGATGAAACTAACAAATTGAATTTACTCTCGTAACTGTAATAAAGTTGTTTTTTTGTGTACCTACTTTTTTTTTTGTATTTTTAAAAAGCAATAATTTTATTTGTACTTTTTATGACAACTATAGCACTTCGCTACATTTCAAGGCGCATCCGATATACAGTAAAAGTAAGAGTCACATGAAAGAAACCCTGATAAACTGTGTGAGAGTGGAACAAAATCAAAAGAGGTCAATCAGCAGCTGCAGCAGAGAAGAAGCTGCTGGTTCGTCTGCAGTAGGGCAGTGGACAGTACAACAAATGCACAACAAATGTCTGACAAATGTCTACTACCGCTGCATTGCCTAGCAACATAGCATTGTGTGTGTGTGTGTGTGTGTGTGTGTGCGCGCTACACGGTGTGTAAAAACTGTGCAGTCTCTCTTTTTGCTTTGATCTGTGTGTTTGTGGCTGCAGCTGCTGTGGAGTTTGTAGTATGTGTGATGTTGTTGATACATCTCTGTGTTGGCTGCTTTGGTGATGATTTATCCTGCTGTTGATTCTGTATTAATCGTCACGCTATTTAATTTATGTGGCTTAATAATGCTCGTTGTTGTTATTGTTGTTGCACCCGCCGAGGTGTCCATGGCTTTTTTTTTTATCTATTGTCGGTTATTTCAGTTTAATTGTCTGAGCTTTGTCTCTTTCCTGGTTAATTCTAGTGAAGCTACACTGGCTTATCATAATTGATAACCAGTTGTATGCACAATTGCATTTATTGTTGTTTTGGACAAAAGTGGTCATGCTGTTTCACTGGCGAGTACGTTGACATTTAATGCAGTCTATTTTGTAGCAGTGACAGTAGTAAAACATTTTTAATGACCTACTTTTTACTTTTCTTAGGTACATTTCTACATAAGTACTTTTACTTTAGTAAAATTGTTTTAAAGTAACAGCACCTTTTACGTGAGTACACTATTCTCGTACTCTTTCCATCCTTGCCTAAAATGTCACTACAGCAGCAAAGAGCCATTACTTTCATTAATTGTTTAAATAATATGTTAGCTCTTTTTCCAGTTAATTAATTAATCGACTTTAGGCTATAAAATGTCAGAAAATAGTTTTAAAAAATAGCTCCCATCACAAATATCCCATGGCCTGTTGTGGCATCTTTTTGTCAGACAATCTAAAACACAAAGATATTAAATTTGCAATGATATAATCCTCAGCTTGAGAAACTGGGACCAGCACATGTTTGCCATTTGTGCTTAATGAACGTTTATGGAAATAGTGGGTGATATTCCAGCCCTACTTGTCGCTTTTACTCAGCTATTCAGTGCATCTGCGTTGAACTTGTAACCGAGACGGGGAGGCTTATTATTCGTTTCGATGTATTAGAATTAGAACCATTCTGTTAATGTGTGGAAACTGGCATTTAGTGAACGACTTGCACTGCAGATACAATTGTTGTTTTGAGATAAAAACCCCATCAGCCCTGAGTAATGTAATTCTTGGTAAAGCTGAGATGGATTAGAGGCAGCTACCATTTCCTGTAAGTCGTGGTTTTGTAGCTCTCCCTCCATGTCGTCCTGATTGGCTCGGTCTCCAGGAAGCTGGAGTTCATTCTCCAGGTTGAAGGGAAACCAGCCGGCCTGATGCCTGCAGACACAAACAAACAACTTTTTACCAACTTCTTTATTTGACATATTATTAATTCTATTTTTGAGTAATTCTAACGTGTGAAAACTGGAACAAATGCCCTCAATGTGCAAGGAATAACAAATAAAATGTCTTGTTTTACAGACTGTTTTGATGTAGCTGCAGTCAGACAACAACCTCTATCATTATGGGAGGTGGATGGCATGATGTGCAACATTAACCAAAAGCCCAATCAATATACAGCAGGATAATTAAGTAGCACTCACAGGTAGAGCACCAGCATGGCCATCATCACCATGACAAACCGGCTGAAGGAGGAGTAGAAGTACACTATACTGAGCAGGATCGCAGCACGTGAAAACGTGTACACCCAGTCCAGCCAATCCCGGTTCAGCTCCTCCTCGTTCAGGATCTCCCCTCCCTGGGCATTCATCTGGACCTCCGGGTTGCCGCGGCGATCCGCCTGAGGTCGCTGGCTCAGAGGGTCAGGCTGGTTAGAGTGAGGCGGGGGCTGGTCGGGCCTGAGGTGTTGAGAGGAGGCAGCCAGTAACTGACTGGAGGGAGAGAGAGAGAGAGAGGCGGAGGGAGGATCAGAGCACTTTTATTTTGGCCTGGATGGACGCTCGCTAAACATCGAGAAACAGGAGGAGACTTACTAATGCATGTAGTACTGCCGGGCGTACAACTGCTGCCACCACATTAGTGTCATGGGGTTGTAATAAGCAGGCATGTTTGTGGGAGCAGGTGACTGTGGGTAGTACTGATTCCAGCTGGAAATAGAGACATTGCGTTATAAAAACATTTGACCTGCCACACACACATGAACACACACACACACACACACACACACACTACATGTCTTTGATTGTAGAAACATTAGACTGATGGGTTATTAATAGCTATGGCATCAACTAACAGCCAAGGTAATGTTATAATCAACAGGCCAAATAGAAACTTCACATGAACAACAAATGTCAAAGAGGTTGAGATGTACAGAAACTTTTCACCAACACATAAACTAAAATAAACTAATCATTTCAACCCAATAGGGGTCCGTATAATTATAGCCCTTTTCAGACAACAGCTCGTGGAAGTGATGGCTTTTTGACTTCTAATTCAGACATACAGTAGCTGTCTTTTATGTTAATGTTACTGGCGGCAGAGAGCAGCAATGCTTACAGTCATCTTACAGTCGTTTTGTGTCTTCTTGCAGTCCTTTTCTGTCTCTTTGCAGTCGTTTTGTGTCTCTTTTAGGGTTGTTAATAATGAACCGTTTAACCGTTAACCGACATTAAGAATTTTAACCGATTAATGCTGTCGGGTTAAACAGTTAAAATAAATATTAAAGATTAAATAAAAAGCTGAGCAAAACTCAGAGGAGCGGCTCCTCAGTTAAAGGAGAATAGCTGGTCCACCTTAAGAGAGTCTGAGCCAGTGTTGCTGCTAACTTCAGGGCTAACCTCCTTCACTTTAAACAGCAGGCAGCTGGCAAGACACAGGAGCTTGGCTTCGATCTTGAGGAGTTGTAGCATTTATTCACCGACAAATAAACTGTACACACATTGCTACAGCTACGTTCACAGCTATAACCCCAGACTCATTTGTGCAACGGCGGCATGAAATGCACTAATCTTGTCAGTTAACGGTCAGGGTCGGCTATAAAATTTGCATTCCTCGTCTCTTTGCAGTCGTTTTGTGTCTCTTAGCAGATGTTTTGTGTCTCTTTACAGACGTTTTGTGTCTCTTAGCAGATGTTTTGTGTCTCTTTGTGGTCAATATGCGATTTGTGGTCGTTTTGTGTCTCATTGCGATCCTTTTGCATCTCTTAAAGGTTTATTTTTTCTATGTTCTAAAACTCTTTAGTTGCTGTAGTGAGTTAGCTTACTAAAATACTCTTTTACTCTGCACTGCAGTAGTTCTTAAAGTTTCACCAGTCCAAAAGCTTACCTGTGCATAAATTGTGGATACATCTGGTGGTAAGGGAAGGGTCCAGTTCGCTGTCTGACTCCATCACCGCTCTCTCCTGTAGGTGACTGGCTGTGTTGACCAGTGGAAGGACTAGTAGAGTTTTGAACGGGCTGTAACCACAAAAACAATTTCCAGGTTTATGGTTCATCTTGAAAGAAAGGCAAGTGGTGTGTTTTTTTTGTTTGAATCCTTAAGGAGGAGTAGATTACAGCAGTGAGCTGGATGATGAAAGGAAATGCGCTGATGATGAAATGAATGGAAAGGTGTGAGGAGCGCGTGGCTGACCCACCGTGGGACCGGCCGAGTTCTCCTGAGGCTTGTTACTGCGGCTGCGGGGGGGCTTCGGGGAGCTGGGAGGGGTTCGTGAGGCGCACACCAGATGGAGCATATGGTACTCGTCCTGCTGTAGAAGCAAATACAGCTCATTATGTAACACAGTTGCAGGTATTGCAGGTTCAAAGAAAAGAGAGATAAACTTCTGAACTTTGTGCATGTACACTGTGTCATTTAACCAATACAGAACACTTCAAATCTAAATTTTAACATTTGCTTTAGTGGATAGCATGTTTGCGTCTTACTGTTTTTTTCTTACCATTTTGGGGATCTAGTAGAAGAAATGGAATATAATATTCATAACTATGTTTTCATTAGTGTATAATCACCTGAAACTAAGAATCGTTGTGGTTTCATTAGCTTAGAATGAGCCCTTCATGTGTACACAGGGAGCGGGTCCTCTTCACGGTAGCCCAGAACGGACAGACAGAACACTGACTCTAGAGAAAGCCTTTTGCGTTTTTACGTTACCTAACGGCCACCGTAGTTCTCAGACGCGCTTGTGAAAGAGTATTAAATACTTGACAAATCTCCCTTTTTAAAGGTACATTTTGAACAGATAAAAAATGTGCAATTAATTTGCAATTAATCACTATTAACTATGAACAATCATGCGATTAAATGTTTTAATTGATTGACAACAAGAAAAATATTCAAACCTTCATGCATAAGGTCCCAAAAACAGTGTGTGACACCTTTTATGTAACTGAAAATCTCAATACAAAACCATATGTAGCTCCTAGTATGCTGCTATATCAGCCTCTACTCTTCTGGGAAGACTTTCCACAACCTGGCTGCAGGGATTTGCTCCCTTTCAGCCACAAGAGCATTAGTGAGGCCAGCCAGTGGCGTTGGGGCGATAAGGCCTGGCTCACGGTCCACGTTGCTGTTTCAAACGTTTTTGATGGAGGTTGACGTCAGGGCTCAAACTGGGAAAACTATTTCTTTATAGACCTCACTTTGTACACAGGGCTGTGACAGCACATTGTCTAAAGTATAAGTCTATCAGTAAGATTTATCTTAACTGAAACTAAGGGACCTAGTTTGACAAAGGTGTCCACATACTCACAGCATGCAGTTATTCAAAGCAGAGAATCAGGCAGCTTGTGTGCTTCTTCTTGGTAGTTTTAGAATTATTAACTAGAATCACTCTAATAAACACAGACACGTAGAGAACCTACCTTTCTGAGCACATCTTTTAAGGTAAAGTGATCCAAAAGCAGTTTCCCAGAATACACCAGTCTCTGGTCTTTGGAGCTCTAGAAATCCAAAATTATAAAGACAATGGGGTCAAGGGAGAAGAGATGATAGAATACAGTTTATTTCTAGTTAACATTGACATTTTCTAGTTAACATTGACAAAATTGTCAACAACAACCATAAGCAGCAAACTCTGAAGTGTAGATTATGACATCAAAAAGGCAGAGCCTTCGTGTGAGTGAGTAATGAGGATGAGATTATAGTAACCTCAATTGGAATAAGTGGGTTTTAACAGTAGATTAACCTGGTGGAGTGTCCTCTTAAAGCCAACGTTCACCGTACGGCCATTCAGGAATTTAAATCGCCTGCTTTAAATCCCGGCCAACTTGCAACGGAGAACTTTTCATTCTGGGTCCAAGACGCCTCGTTATTAAATATGCCACAGTTAATGTCCGCTAAATTACACCAACATAAGTGCAGCCCTTATACAGAGATTACCCCGCAGCTTTACAAGGGAGCAGTTTGCCCCTGTGTGTTTACAATGATTGCATCAGAACAAGTCACAACCAGGGAGAGAGGAAAAGGTCAGATTAGCAGCACAATACAGCAGGAATCCAAACGCCTTCCTTTCATTGTGTGACGTCAAATCTATAGACTCCAAGGCTCTTTCAGCTACTGTGACTCTGGAAACCTTTCACTTCAGAGAACAGCACAAGGTTAATGGCCTGTGTCACTATTATTATAATGCAACAGTAATTTGAATTGCAGAGGAAGTGTTTAAGAATTCAAACAGCATTTTATAACACCAATCAAATCTATTTCTGAGTGGAACTGTAAATCTAACATTCAACAACAGGCAACAATGTTTGATCGCATCTTACACAACTCACTTCTTGGGTTTAAATTCTACAAACATCATACATACATCACATGCAGGAACCCAGCTGACTATCCAGTGGTAGAATGTAACTACCGTAACATTTACTGTACTTCAGTACAATTTTGTACTCTTTGTGAGTATTTCTATTCTCTGCCACTTTACATTTAACTACATCTCAGAGGGGAACATTGTACTTCCACTCCATTGATTTGACAGCTGTAGTTACTCATTACCTTTTTAAATAAAAATATAAAAGATGATATGCTTGTATGATATGATGCAGTACTAATCTTCCCAGCCAATAGTACACAAAGTATCTAAAATTGACGCCACATTGATGACGTACAACATTAAAATGATCTTACATGTATTCATTAGTAATAAAAAAACAGAGTAAAATAATATTCAATAATAATATAAGACTGTAAGGAGCCATTCTGCATCATGAGTACTTTTACTTTTGATACTTTAAGTAGGGATGCACCAATTCAAATTCTTTAGTCCCGATACCGATAGCAATACCTGGGCTTTGGGTATCAGCCGGGACCGAGTACCGATCCAAAACCAGTGTTTAATTCATTATTATTATATATATATATATATTATTATTATATTATTGAGCTGTATGCCTCACTGTGTGGAAATGACTGGGATCATTCTTTTATGTATAATAAGGCAACATCAGGCTTGACTTAAACATTACTTTCATAACTTTGTAAAACAAAATGTGACAAATAAATACATAGATATAAATTTACTGAATTGTTATTTATTATTAAAATAATAAATCGCACACCAGCAACTTGGTAAAAAAATCTTCAAAATTAACAGGAATTACAAATCAAGTGGAAACCATGTTAATGAAGCAAAAAATTCATCAAAATTTAAACAGGACTTAAATTCCAGTATATAATGTATATAGTATATAAACATAGAACTGAATGGAATAGATCGACCCCATTGTCACCGATACCAGATCCAGCTATTTGAGTCAGTATCGGCCCGATATCCGATCCGGTATGGGTGCATCCCCAACTTTAAGTGTACGTTGCTGATAATAGTTCTGTACTTTTACTTAAGTAACATTAAGAATTCAGGATTTTTACTTGTAGCAGTATTTTTAGACTGTTGTATTTCTACTTAAAGGATCTGAGTACTTTTTCCACCTCTGTGACGATCCATACCAAGTAACTGATGACATGTTTATGTCAGCAGTCTCTCTCTCTCACTTCCTGTTTCTTGCTGTACTATATTGTCAGACTTCCCAGTATAGGCAAAAAACACTTCACACAGGATGTAACTGTTTCTTGTGATTCAACAAAGGTGATCAGCTGACTTGGATGACGGAGAGGAAAGTAGGGTGGACCGAACAGAAACAGGCATTAGCATCTACACATCGTTCATGTGCAATCAGGACAGTAAATCACGTGGGATATAGGGAACACATGAACACACTGTTGTTAAAGTCACATGCATTGAAATTCATGGATTTGGTCAAATTTAAAACCGCAATAATTAAGTTCAAAGCAAGACACAATTCACTTCTGGGCAATATTAAAAAAATGTTTTGTGACGGGGAGGGGGGTTACAATTTAAGAGGAAAATTGAATTTTAACAACAAAGAAGAGTATGTGTATTTCAGTCTGTGGTGTGGATTTGTGGAATGGGTTAGGTGATGGGTTGAAGCGGAGCACAAATATAAATCAATTTAAAAAGCTATACAAAAAAGATATTTTTGTGCGGTATATGGTTGAAGAGTTGTGATAAGGGTTGGTTTATATCTACTTTTTAACTCCGGATGGACATGTGGGTTGTAAATAAACTTGGGATGCTGTTCATATATTTAATTTGGGATGTAAATAAATCTGGGATAGTTTATATATTGTATTACATTATCATTCTGTGATATATGAGTTAATAGAGGAAGGGGTAGCGAAATATAAGTTGTACTTCTACCTACTCCTTTTCGGACACTATTGCTCTTGTTTTGTTTGTTATTATTTTGTATCTGTTTTTATTTATTTTTATGTTCGAAATAAAGGTCATTCATTCATTCATTCATTCTCATCTCAGCAGCTTTACTCACTGGTTTGCTGGGGTATACATCTGAGATGTGCGCTTTGAGCTTCTCCACAGTCCAGGTCTGGGAGCAGTTGATGGTCTGGTCATCGTACTTCTGGTTGGGCGCCCTGATGACAAGGGTAACAGGACCGTCCACAACACCCTGATCCATGACTCAAAACCATTTGTCTCCAGTGGAAAACAATAGAAAGATCCGGACTCCCTTGTTGTCAGGGGGGTACTGGCTACAGTCCTCCCTAGTAGTTTTCTAGTGTGTTCTTGACATCTTTTAATGTCATTGTAAAGTCTGATGTTGCTAATCTGCAGACACACACAGCTGGATCCTGAGGAGAGAAAGGAAAACATGAGGTTAGCGTGATCCCAAAGACCTATTTTAAAACAAATTCTCAGGTCCATTCTTACTCAACCCGTCAATCTCTAGATCTTCATCCGCCTAAATTCTTCACTAGTAGAGGTCAATTTTCGATAAGATTTAGGGGACAAATTATGGAGTAGCTTTTCACATCTATCAATAAACTGTTCATCTCTCAAATGCTTCAAAGGTCCCTTAAAAGGTCATTTAATTGCTGTCTTGTAATTGCTTTTCCCCATGTTGTCCATGTATCTGTTTTTTTATTTTTTCCCACTCATCATGTTGTTTGAAGAAGTCTTTTATAGATATTTAAATCAATATCCTCCTCACAAACACTAACCATACACTTCCATGCAACACACACACACTTGTCTTTTTTGATATATCTATTGCATTGTTATTGTTGTTATTATATATATATCTTGTCCTAATTGTTTTGTTATCACTATTATGTATTCATATTATTTCTTTATATTAATCTTGTTTCCTGCACTGTATATTATTCTTTTATTTTAAATAAACAAACATGTATCACGTATTAGTTAGAGATCTATTACAGACGAGTAACGTGTTGCCACTGTCAACACACACATCTGGTGCTGGGATTAGGGTTTTTTAATGGGTTATGTATGACTATTTGTGATGTGTTTTGTTTTTTGTCTGATGGGTCTTACTTGTCTGTCTGTCTATGGTAACACAGTATGTCTATTGGATGAGTACTTTCT
>CAKAOI010034171.1:0-13700 GCA_916701655.1 Sebastiscus albofasciatus | reverse complement strand
GGGGGGTTACAATTTAAGAGGAAAATTGAATTTTAACAACAAAGAAGAGTATGTGTATTTCAGTCTGTGGTGTGGATTTGTGGAATGGGTTAGGTGATGGGTTGAAGCGGAGCACAAATATAAATCAATTTAAAAAGCTATACAAAAAAGATATTTTTGGGAGGTATATGGTTGAAGAGTTGTGATTAGGGTTGCGTTAAGGGTTGGTTTATATCTACTTTTTAACTCCGGATGGATATGTGGGTTGTAAATAAACTTGGGATGCTGTTCATATATTTAATTTGGGATGTAAATAAATCTGGGATAGTTTATATATTATCATTCTATGATATATGAGTTAATAGAGGAGAAGTGAGAAAGGGGTAGGGAAATATAAGTTTTACTTCTACCTACTCCTTTTCAGACACTCTTACTCTTGTTTTGTTTATTATTTTGTATCTGTTTTTATTTATTTTTATGTTCGAAATAAAGTCATTCATTCATTCATTCATTCTCAATCTCAGCAGCTTTACTCACTGGTTTACTGGGGTATACATCTGAGATGTGCGCTTTGAGCTTCTCCACAGTCCAGGTCTGGGAGCAGTTGATGGTCTGGTCATCGTACTTCTGGTTGGGCGCCCTGATGACAAGGGTAACAGGACCGTCCACAACACCCTGATCCATGACTCAAAACCATTTGTCTCCAGTGGAAAACAATAGAAAGATCCGGACTCCCTTGTTGTCAGGGGGGTACTGGCTACAGTCCTCCCTAGTAGTTTTCTAGTGTGTTCTTGACATCTTTTAATGTCATTGTAAAGTCTGATGTTGCTAATCTGCAGACACACACAGCTGGATCCTGAGGAGAGAAAGGAAAACATGAGGTTAGAGTGATCCCAATGATATATTGGGACATTTTTGGCCTTCCTCCTGACTGTCAGCTGCCTCCAGTTACAATTCATAATGTAGAAATTAAACAGGTCTCTTCATACAAATACCTGGGAGTTATGATAGACTCCACCCTATCATGGACCCTCACATTGAATTTACTTGTAAGAAGATACAGCAGCGCATTTACTTTCTTCGCAGACTCGGATCATTTGGAGCCAGTAGCCATATTATTTTTCTATTTTGCAGTTCAGTGATTCAGAGAGTCCTGTTGTACTGCAGCACAGCCTGGCTCAGTAGTATATCTGTAAAACTTAAAACTAAACTTTATAGCCAAATCAAAATCTGCGCGAAGATCATTGGCCAACCTGTGACACTGTCCTATCAACTTCTGCCCTCCAAGAGACGATTCAGAGTCCCTACATTTAACCTGCATCCGGCTAAAGAACGCCTTTGTCCATCAGTCCATCTTGTTGCTAAATAATAATTAATGTGCTGCTAAAGACATGTAAATCCAGAGGACAGATGGTAATTTTGTAATGGGTTATGTTTGAATAATTGTGATGTGTTTTGTGTTTTTGTCTGATGGGTCTTACTTGTCTGTCTGTCTATGGTAACACAGTATGTCTATTGGATGTGTACTTTCTCTCAAACTGAGCTGCCTATGGATGCAAAATGAATTTCAGTGCAAACTGACAATAAAATGGTGTCGTATGAGGGAAAATTGTGATTAAATTACAGGGTAGCTTCTGGAGGAGCTCTGTTTTTGGGAGTTAGGGAGGGTACTGTTCACAGTACTGTACTTTGTTATCATCATCTATGGTAGTTATTTGCATAAAAGCACACAATTCAAATGATTAGGAAATAAATTATTGTATTTCCATTTTCTTTTTGGGGCATTAGTAGTTTTAATTATATATTATTATATTAGAGTGTTAAACAGGTCATAATTCTCTCTATTATCTGTTTTATATTGATGTGAAAACATCTTCAAACAACTGGATTTAACTTGTGCCACTGTCAACACACACATCTGGAGTTGCATACAACGTTACAGTAACATCTGACAGGTAATTAACAGGTTAGCTAATGCGGTCTGTACTCTGACATACAATTAACAAGCCCATAGGTTTAATGACAACTAACTTTACACTGTTATAACGAGCTCTTACAGGTGAATAGAGACGTAATGGCATGAAACAACATTAACACAACAGCTAGCTAACACCTTTAGTAGAGTATTTAACTGGCTAAGCTAACAAGCTAACGTTAGCATCAGTAGGTTTTCTGCTACTAATGTCAGTCAGAGTTGTTATCTATCTTACTTAGCTAGCCACATTAACACCATATAGTGTTATAAATATGTTGGTCTCAAAGAGAGGAGTGTCATAGCTTGTTTACCTACCTTGTTTACCTCCCAGTGACAGAAACACACAGCTTCTACTTGTTGTAACTCCTCTAGTCCTGTCTGAACCTGGGTGGTGCTCTTCTTCGTTGGTTTTCAGGGTTGTTGTCGATATTTATGGCGCGTTACCGCCACCCAGCGGTAGACCGGAGTTACTGCAGAGGCGTGATTAAATCCTGTGTGGGTCATATCCATTTATTTATTTATTTATTTAAAAAGGATCCCCATTAGCTGATACCAATGGCACCAGTTACACTTAAAAAAAACAGTTTTTCACAGTTTTTTTTTCCAAGAAATGTAACATTTTTTGTCTGTATTTCAAAATGACAGAAAAAAAATTTGTGATTTATATGTAAATGGTCTTAGATTTACAATATTTTTTGTAATCACAATAGTAATTATCTGTATTTAAGCTTTTCTTGATCATTTTTAGTTATACACTATATTAAGTACTTTTTTAGTAATTAAAAAAATATTTGTAAACCTTTAAGAAATCATTTGTAAAACATGACATAGATAGACGGACCAGAAACCAATTAACCATTGACAAGGTATTAACTATCTATCTAAATAATGTTTATAGATGCTTTACAAAGTATTTATTAACCATTTAACAAGGTATTATAATCATCAGTTGCAACTTTATAATTGCCATCCAAATAATGTTTATAGACGGTTTACAAACCAATTAATAACCATTAACAAGTGTTACATATCTATGTAATGTTTATAGATGTTTTACAAACATTTCTTTAAAGTTTACAAATAATATCGTAATCATTAACATATATATGTATGTGTGTTTATATGTATGTATATATAATGTAATAAAGTATGCAACAATAAACATTTTTTACTAATACTCAGTAAACATTATTTATTATAATTTAATTGTTTGTTAACAATAAAATAAATAACAACTATTAATAACTATCAATTAACTATCAATTTACCATTTATAAATGATGGTTATTATAAAGTGTTATCTGTATTGGTTTTTAAATCAATCACAACTATACCAAACCACAGCAAATTGCTCCAGTATATCCACAATGTGAATGTCCGTAGCTGCTGGGTTGAGGCTCTGTTTCGTATAATTTGACATATGCAGGTGAGGTGAATTGGAAAATTCACGGCCACCTATGGCGTCTCCTGCCCAGTGTGTGCTGTGATTGCTTCCGGCCTCACATGACCTTGAAAAGGTTCAAGTAGACGATGGATGAATGGATTTCTGAAACCAGAGCTTTGGAATTTTGAGCAATTTCTTCTTCTGTCTTTATAATCAAATACCTTTTTTTTAAATGTCTGGTGTGCATTCTCTTGACGTTCACTATTCAAACTCATGAGAAAACACAGTGAATCATGTCCTACTGTACGGTTGCTTTGTCATTCTTCATGAGTTACACAACCAGACTGTATAAGGACTTCCTGCAATAAAAAAACACCTCATCAGGAGGGTGAAGCACTTTCCTTGTGACGTCCATCATGTTTGCTTCGCTGTGGTAACACCTCTGACACATTGCCCTCTCTCCGAGGACACAACATGTTGATAAGGTCATGTACAGTATATCAGTTGGTACGCATGCCTCCTTTTAATGGCGGTGCAGGAGAGACGTCCAACTGCTTTCATTTCCCTTTCCCTCTGCGTGTATTCGTCCATTACTCTGCTTCACAAAGGACTGTCTTTCACAACCTGCCTCAATTTAGCAGTGTGTGATATTGTAATATGGGACACTTCCTACCTGCTGCCAGATTTTCAAATTTGAATGGGTTGAATTTAGGTCAGCATTAACCTGAATTCTTTCCATTCACATAGAAATCCCTGTTTGATGTTTTGAAAAACTCCTCAGTGAACATGCATCATCTGATAAGAGATGTTCTTTTTTTCCCCCCTCACTGGTTTCCCCCTCTGTTGCTGCTGTTGTGTTTGTTCTCGGTCTGTTCAATGGGCTCTTATTGCAGCCGCGCTGCCGTTATTGGATTTTAATAAAACCTGAATTGAACTCAGTGGGGTTTCATGCAAAGTACTTGAATAAAGATTTGTTTGCGTGTTTGCATTAGTCGGGGATGTGAGAGAACATTGCACATCAGTGCTTCTCAGTGATTGTTCCTGATTTGATTTATTTCACAGCCAGATAACGTGACCCCCCTGATAAAGACTGTATAAATGGACCTTATTTATTTATTTATTTACTCTGAACACAGTAATGATAACTTATACGTGTTATCAAAGCATCTGGGATCTGCCTTTTGCTTTTGAATGATGGGTAATCATCACTTAACATACCAAGCAGAGTGGAGACTCTTTGTTTATTTTCTTGATCCAGCCCATAGCTGCAGAAAAATGCTTTCTTCCATATTTGTTTTCCATTTCTCTCATCCTGTAAAATGTCAGCCTGCTTTTAGAACCAGAGAGCTTCCTGTGGCCTATATTAATAGAGAAAGATGCCATTTTATGTAGGTTACTCCATATGTCACGCTACCCTCCACGGCAGAGAGAAAATGCATTATATATGGGGCAAGTAAGCTTCTGAGCAAGAGGTTAAAGGGGACCCATGATGCTTTTTCCCTTTGCTTTAGTGTATTATATACAGTAGATGTTTGTGCATGTAAAAGGTCTGCAAAGTTACAAAGCCCAAAGTTCAAAGAAAGACTGCTCCTGAACTGCCTGAAACGCCTTGCTTTAAGTCCTGCCTTTTCTTCCGTAACGTGATGATGTCACCAAGTAAGACATTTGCATAATACCTGCCTGGCTAGTTTGGCACACCCTCAAACAAAGCTAGTTAAAGTCCAAAGAGTTTGGTTTAGCTGACCAATCATATTGGAAAGGGCCAGCTGACCAATCAGAGCAGACTTTTCGGGGGGGAGGAGCTCAAACAGAGCGTTTCAGACAGAGGGTGAAAAGAGGTGCTGCAGTATAGCCGGTATGAGAAAAGTAAAGCATTTTTTTAACATTAAAGCATGTAAACATGTTCTAGTAGAAACCCAAAATACAAGTATGAACCTGAAAATAAGCACAATATGTCCTCTTTAAAATTGAGGGTGCCTTTTTTTCGTGCACATTACAAAAAAAGCAAAAGAAAAGAGGAGATATGTATTTCCCTTTCAGCATAAAGCTGCACTTTTCACAATCAGGCTGGGCAAAATTTCATGTCAGGAAATAAACAGAAAACATATAAAATGAAAAGCCTTTTACATCAGGTGAAACAGCTTTATTTCATTCATACACACTTACAGTAAGTCTGCCCCTCAGTGGCCATTAGGAGGAATAGCAATGTCCATAGATTAACACACTGACCTGGGATCAAGTCTCCTAAAGGATGATCTCATTAAGTGGGTTTTGTAACATTTGCCCTCTGACATATCAACAGTCAAAGCAAATAAAAAGCTGTTATTATATATTTATTCAACCATGCTCTGGGTTTTCCTTTTCTGTTGAACTGAGCAAATTGAGAGCCCCACCTCGTGCCCCCTCTGCTCATGATGAGTGTCCACATTAGTGAGTCATATAGTGTGAAAAGGTCACTGGTTGGAGGAGGTTGTAATTAAGCAGTAACAACTAGGGGTGCAACACATTTTGATTTCGAGGAAAGGGTACAATTTGGTTTTCTTTGTGTGTTAAACTGCACTCATATACATGCTATACTATGTACTCATCCGGTTGTCCGTCTGTAATAGTTCCAATTAATTTGGGAAGTCAGAAGAATTAATCAAAACATGTTTCTTTTAAACTCACAGACTATGTTTACTTGCACCAAATATTCACTTTTTTGCCCCTTATTCCAAAAAAAGACAATATTCCTACTAAACTGTTTACATGGCTAATGAACATGAATATTCCACTAATATTCCCATTTACATGCAGCCGTGCGTACTTCAATTAACGCAAAACATCCCCATGAGGAAAGTCATGCTGACCTACAAACAATCCATTTAGATAAACAAGTCAGCTGGCTACCTTGTTGTCTTTTTCCCTATTTTTACCATCATCATCATCGTTTGGTCCATTTGAGAAGCTCAGGGCAATTTTGGCAAGTGCGTACCAGATTTTACTGTGAATGTGTTATAACCCAAAGATATGACGCATGACATCTCCTCTTTTCACCCTCCTTGATCACCGGGGCAAGTGAATCCTACATCAAAGCCATTATCGGCTGTGTTTGACAGGGGTTGAAGCCCTAACGTGTTGTTTATCACGTCAAAATATGGAGAAGTGGAACGGCGGGAGTCGCTAGTGCCATTTTGCTTTTTTGCGTCAAAACTGTTTGGTTTTTTTTCACCAGTGGTGGACTTGTTTGGCCGTGAAAAGGTCAGAGTTGCGATATTTGCACATATCCAAAAATCTGTTGATATCCAAGACTTTCATGATGTTTAAAAGTAGGTGTGTTTCTCTTTCCGACCAGAAATTTAACCTCAGTATATCTAAAACCCTGGCTACGGCCCTGCTGAGGGTTTCATCAGCTATGAGGAAGCTAGATTACAATAAAACACATGGAAGTGATTTAAAACTTCCACCTGATTAAAACTAGGTCCTCTTCTTCCCAATAGTTTCAAGGCCTTTCCACTTTCTACACTTCAGGTACCTGACTATCATCTCAGTGCAGTCAGCTCATGCTGTGAAAGATTAATGAGGTTTGCTTACGCAGAAGCTTTGGTTCTAGTTTCTACCTGCAGTGTCAGGTCAAAAATATTCTCAGTCATCCTTTGACAGATGATGTTCGGTATGACAAGAGAGCTGTATTGATTGTGTCATAAATGATGCACTCAGGGAAACTTGCATGTTCGTCACTTTGGCACGAGTTCAAGGTCTGCCAGTCCAGGGCTCCCCGTTCTCAGCTCACCTCTGGCGTAGGTATTACGTACAAGAGCAGTACACAGAGAGCTACACTTGCTCAATAGGATGATACAGTGTGTGTCAAGATTTCTAGTGCTAGTCATCGAAGCTTAAATGTATTTGTATATTTTGTGAATAGATGGCATTTGTAAGCTTTATTTATGGTTTAATTTAGTGATTGAGATTCATGTTTTACTGCTACTCCAGATTATCTATCCATCTTCTCATGACCTTTTTCTACGAAACTAAACTATCGCTCGTGATTTTAAATCAAAATGAAATTAATAAAGCATTGACAAATCCTTTGGGGGATATCTGGAATGTTGTAGCTTTATCATTGTCTCGACGTTTGCCCTTTGAAATATCATTCGTCACAACAAATCAGAGAGTTATCTGTTGGTCAATGCTGTCGCTTTGTGTTTCCGTTTATTGTGCTGAATAGGTTCTTAAGCCCTTGTTGCCCACTCGCTACAATTCATGATGGTTGTCTACAATTAGTGAGTCACCGGTGTGGAAAAATTCACTGGCTGGAGGAGGAGGAGGCTTTAAGTACATATCCGGTTGTGACTCGGTTAAACACCATGTCAAGTTAGTTTAAACCCTTAATTATGCCTTAATGATAAGTAGAGCTCCCTCACTGTTTGGGGCCATTAGCAAAATATCCTGCTGCCTGAATGGCTCACTGTATCCTTTAACGTAGTCTTTATGTATATACAGTATTGTGTTAACATGAATGTAGTTAACAGCTCAACACAAAATCATCCAAATCAAATAAAATGCGACCTAATTCAAAAATGATGAATTTTACAAGCACAGCTACTTCTGAGTCATACACACACACCTTTCTTTCCACAAACCTGTTGCTTACACTGGGTGGCAGTATGGGTTCAGTTTTAAACCAAAAGCAGGAAGCCAAGTAACCTGTGACGAGCAGCATTCCTATGTTTCCTGCAGCTAAACCTCCAATGTGATCACATTTAAACAGTTATATTTCCATGCTTACAACATATGAAAAATACAAATGCATCCGGTGCGTGACGTTCTTGTCCTCAGGAAACTGGACTGTTCGTGAAAAACTGCTGTAGGTTTTTTTTATGCAGCAGACAATTCTTCTGCACTTTGAAATGTGTAACAACATTGGCAAGCTGTGTCCTCACTGCCTATGCAAAGTGCAGTATCACTTTCATTTACACATGCATGCACAAACAATAACTTGGCATCAGTGACTACGTTTACATGCACACTAATATTCCACTATTATTCCAAATATGACAATATTCAGAATTTGATACGGGTCACGTAAATAGCATATTATGAATTTTTCTGAGTGGAGCATTTTCCGATTATGACGTGGGATGTGCAGATATTATTCGGGTTTTAGAAGCATTCTTTGTACATGTATACAGCTCATTTGGAATATTCGTCTCAATTGGTGTTTTTATGGCAGTTTGCGACACATGGTCTCGTTTATGGCCAGCTCTGTGCATTGTACCCAAAACAACTAGCTGACGGTTTGCAGAGATGCATGCCCAAAAGAAAAGGAGAAACACACCTACTTTTAAAGAGGACCTATTATGCTCATTTTCAGGTGCATACTTGTATTTTGGATTGGTCAGCTGGCTCACTCTGTTGTGATTAGTCAGCCAACCCAAACTCTTCCGACTCCACTCGAGCTCCGTTCTAACTAGCTTTGTTTGAGGGTGTGCCAAATTAGCCATTATACAAATGTGTTACTTGGTGACATCACCACGTTACGGAAGAAAAGGCGGGACTTCAAGCAAGGCGTCTTAGGCAGTTCAGGAGCAGTATTTCTGTGGGGGAGAGAAACTCTCTTTGGTGTGGACTTTGGGCTTTGTAACTTTGCGGACCTTTTACGTGCACAAAAAAATATATAAAACACTAAAAGAAAGGGAAAAAGAAAAAAAGCATAATAGGCTTAGATATCAACAGCTTTTGGATATGTGCAAATATCACAATGCTGACCTTTTCAAGGAGGTGGTTGAAGGAATGAATCAGGGAGGCTGTGTTCACACAATTGTTACTTTAATTGCAGTATGCAGGGCTGCATGTAAACCGAGAATATTAGTGGAATATTCATTTTCATGAGCCATTTAAACTGTTTAGTAGGAATATTGTCTTTTTCAGAATAAGGGCAACATTGTGTGCATGTAAACGTAGTCAGTGAGTCTAGAGAATGAATGCACTCACTCTTATTTTCAAAGTAAAGACATATTTCTTAGTCTTAAATGGATGTTCCTGTGACACTGACTGCACTATCTCTTGAAGCGGCTTGCTTGCACTTTACAGTGTAAACTCTCAATTGATACTATTACACTGTAATAGGCCATTGATTTAATTAGAGTAAAATTTGAAGATTACCCTCAGCAATTCATCTTGCGTCAATAGTTAAGTATATTAAAGTGGAAAAACATTTGTTTTTGAGCTGGATGACTTGTCTTACGCACACACGTCTAGCCGGTCTATTAGACAGCAGTCCCCATGGAAACAGGACTCCTCTCCACGGGAGCTCCATAAAGAGATTTCCTGATAGAGAAGTGGGAGAGGGAGGGAGAAGGGAGGGAGGACAATACTCAACAGTTGAGATGTTTAACATCCATGCCTTACAATCTATATACAGTAAATACAGAATCTGATTCTGTACATACAGTATAATAGGAGCTCCGCATGCCAGTTGTTCTAATGTCACCTGGCTGTGTATCGTCATGTTCTTATGACTCACCTGACAACTTGAAGTATTTTCTGTTTTCACCATTAACTTTAAGATTTCCTTGTTCACCAAAGCCATGAGACAATAAGGATGACTCAGCCCTTTCTTTATGCAAGTGCTCTCAGCCCGCAGGAAAGAAAAATGTACAAATTAGGCAAGGTCAACTCCATGTTATTTGGCTAAAGAAATCCCTCCCACCAGTGCTGAAAATGGAAGTGAAGACGGGAAGGTAAATTGCGGCTATCATCTTGGGGTAGCTCGTTAGGTTACATCGAAGGCATGATGACCCTGTGCTATGTCATCACAAAGGGGGCTATCATTAATGCATGTCCCACCAGTGGGTTTGTGTAACTCTCCCTTTTGTTGGTTTTATTTCTGGCAAGCTCCTAATGGTCCCATACAGACCATGAATAGCATACTCATCAGACTACTGGGCGTGCACTGTTCTGGCAGAAACATCTTGGCAGAGTCATTGTGATTCAAAATGGCTCCCCACGCGAGCAAATTATTAGTTACGCTGACTATAAATAGTTCCTCGAAGACACTCCCGAGCATTCACGATAATCACTGGTGGTGTGCAACCAGTGGCTCATTTTCAAGTCGTGTATTTATAGAAAACTGTGATCTAAAACGGAGCCCACTATAGCTAGAAATAGTACTTTCGGAAATCAGAAATTTTAAAAAAAGAACTACTTGCATCACCAGACGTTTTTGTTAGAAAGAATAAAACACACAGTAGGTGTCTTCTTTAAATTTAGCACGTAGAAAGATCTTTTTATATATCCTCAAGCAAAAAGAGACCAGATTGAAAGGTTTTCTAGCTCAAGCTTACAAAATGAGCCAAACGTAACAAAATGATTTGTTCAGGCTGTTTTTGTCTTCCTAACTGCTCGAACAATTCATCCTGTGTTATGTCTCCTCACGTTTAAAGGCAGGAGTGCAGCATTTAGGGGGAGCTATTGGCAGAAATGGAATATAATATTCATTAGTGTATAATCACCTGAAACTAAGAATCGTTGTGTTTTTGTTTGCTTAGAATGAGCTTTTCATATCTAGATAGGAGCTCACCATGTTGCTCCACCATGTTTCTACAGTAGGCCAGAAACCAAACACTGACTCTAGAGAGAGCCTTTCACGTTTTTACGTCACCTGAAGGCCACCGTAGTTCTCCGACACGCTTGTGAAACTGCGGTAACGTGAGCCGCAGAGTGCAAAACTGTGGTACTGCAAACGAGCTGTACATTATCCCGCTTATTACACAACTACTTACTTAAGAAATCAATAATTTGACACAAAAACTGTCCGCAAGAGTCCAATATCAGATCTGCGCCCATAGCAACGGTCTGTTATACATAGCAACGGTCTGCTATAAAGAAATAACAGACCGTGGAGAAATGTGATTGACCAATCAGAATCGAGTAGTCAACAAAGCCGTGTGATGAATTCTTCTACATACTTTTCAGACTTTACACAATTTGGCACCAACATACATCAGTGAGTTGCAGCTCCCATACAGGTCTGCAGGTCTCCAAACTTTTGCTCTCCAGGTTATGGATCAATCTCTCAGTCTGTCAGGTCAGCAAACCCTTTGAGAGGCATTTTATTAACGCTTTGCTGCCCTGACTTGTTCACATTATTCTTCTGGTTTTGAAAAGTGCAACACAAATTAAGTTTTACCAAGTTACAGAAAAAGTTTTAATTGTTTTTAGATGTTTGCAGAATTGTCAGTGATGTTTACAAGGATACTCTCAAGGATATTGACTTTAAATAAACATTTGACAGCTCAGCCCACTAAAATATAATAGATGTTCTGTTCTCCTTGATACATGCCTAAACTTTTGTTTTACCACCCACTTTAGAACAAAATCAAGAGCGAAACTGACACACTTAATAATGGCATCTAAGTTATTCAACATTTAATTTTGAAGGCTAATCAAAATAAACTAGACTAAAAATAAAAAACTTTTAATATGTCATCAGTGTTCTGCACATCTCAGTTTATTAAAGCACACCCAAAGTGAACACATGTTTAGTAGTTGTGACTTTATGGTTAGTTTTGCACAGAAAAGCTTTGGCAAATGAGTGTTACAGGTTATTTTGGGGGTGACTTTTCCTGACTACTTGATTTGCATACATATTTTTCCGAACATGACTTTGTCACTCAGTTGAGGGGCAATTTGTCTAAAGTAGTTGCCCTTGCAGTGCAATTTTGGTAAATCAGGGTCTCTGACGGTAATCATGGCCCCCAGCACGGTCAATGTAAAGTAGCGTTTCCTTTCCAGCCCTCATTAGTCCTCAGCAGGAAGCACACATCAACAGCCAGACATCACAACAGTTCCCCGGGCCCCTGTGGTGGACCTGGCAGCTCGGGTAGCAAAGTAGGGTCACTGAGCATCAGCATAACCTATTATCCTTGAAAATATCATATTTGAATCATAGCCGTACCTTTTTATTTTCACTTTTCAATTAGATTAAACTAGGGCTGTCAATTGATTAAAATATTTAATCACATGATTGTCCATAGTTAATCGTGATTAATCACACATTTATTATCAGTTTCAAAATGTACCTTAAAGGGAGATTTGTCAAGTATTTAATACTCTTATCAACATGGGAGTGGGCAAATATGCTGCTTTATGCAAATCTATGTATATATTTATTATTGGAAATCAATCAACAACACAAAACACTGTCAGCAGGTAACCGGTGATCAAATTATGTAAAGGTACATATTAAGATGTCCAAGGCTTGTCACAAGCAAGCATGTCCACAGATAGACCACCAGTCAAAAAGTCATGCATTTCTTGTACAGTTTAACCACGTGCTGTGTCAAATCACGTTCCCATTCATGTAATCCTTCTCCTAGTTTGACTCAATGAATAATAATATGCAAAGAAAACGTGTTTATTGTCATCCCACTGAAAGGCAAAAATAAAACTGAATGAAGCAATAAGTGCGTTGGTAGTGTGAGGCATGACAACTAGTAAACCTCCCTCTCCTTAGTCCTCCTCCTTTCTATAAGCCAAGAAACAAAACATGAATGGAGGCACAGACTCAGACATGTCAGCACTGTCAATGGGCTCGACGGCTCATTCAGAAAATAAAAATATATTAAAAAAAAACTCTGCAACGTATAAAAAGTGTTGCAAACAGCCTCTGTGTCTATCATTTTATTGTCCATCAACATTGGGATAATGGGTGCAAGGCCTCTGCAATGAGCGAGTCAAGCGGAAAGCTGCACTTAAGTGAAAGTGCCGCGCAATGCCCAAAGTGTGTTGTATTGAACAAGTTGCCACTCGAGGATGAGTTTCCATAGTTACGGGATCATCAGAATGCAGGACACGTGTAATCCAGCTCCACTTGAGAAGTGAGAGAGGGGACAAGCAGGTTGAATTGATGCACTCTGCAGAGTCACAAATGGTGCCATTAAGTTCAATTAGCAGGCGTCCATCCGATAACTTCAGCATGCTGTCTGGATCAAGTCCTAATGGTCTTTTATACCACAGAGGATTACTGCATGACTTCTGTCTATACATGCTATATAACTGTCATACCTGTAGGTAAATACTTAGAGGGGCTGACTGGTTTCAGAGCTCTGATTATCTGACTTCTCGGGCATGAGGGGTGCAAGCGTAGAAAAGGTGCCTAACCCCCTAACCCTAACCCCTAACCCTAACCCTAACCCTAACCCTAACCCTAACCCTAACCCGAAGCCCTAACCCCCTAACCCCTAACCCTGACCCTAAACCCTAACCCTAACCCTAACCCTAACCCGAAGCCCTAACCCCCTAACCCCTAACCCTAACCCTAACCCTAACCCCTAACCCTGACCCTAAACCCTAACCCTAACCCTAACCCTAACCCGAAGC
>CAKAOI010034169.1:0-10044 GCA_916701655.1 Sebastiscus albofasciatus | reverse complement strand
TCTGCCAGGCGTGTTTGTGCATTACAGAGAGCAATCTAAGGGGTTTCCTCTGCACAGCGCACGTCACACTGGCTGTTTGAGGCTGTCTCGCAGGCATTTCTCTCCTCTGGCGTGGATCCCCCAGAGAGCATCAGAGCATACTCCACCAGAGGGATTTCATCCTCCACAGACTTGCCTACTTTATGTTAATTTATAAGTACCCAATTTAATTTATTTATAATACTTTTTATGCTAAATGCAGTACTTGTGAGGGTTTCTGGACAATATTTGTCATTGTTTTATGTTGATAATTGATTTCCAACAATAAATTTGTACATACATTTGCATAAAGCAAGAGTATTAAATACTTGATAAATCTCCCTTTAAGGTCCATTTTGAACAGATTAAAAATGTGTGATTATTTGCAATTAAAATATTTGAATCGATTGACAACCCTAATTCCACTATTCTACTTTTGTCTTCCTGCATCACGTCACCTCGCCAGATTTCACTAGACTCCTCCTTGAACGAGACTCTTTCCATAATGTGGCAAAAACAAGCACTTTTAGCGGACGTAAATGACGGTGCCAGCTTGCCCCAATAGCACCGTATAGCACACCGTGAGCAGCTGCCATCTACAGCGCTCTCCCTCAATACTGGACCAATTTCAGAAATTGTTGTCCCCATTAGTCAGTTAGACACAAAAACATGGGACAATTATGGTTGAAAAATGCCCACTAAAGTTACCCACTAATGCACTATTGATCTTCTATTCTCAATCTAGGACACACAGCAAATAAAGATTTTTACAATAGTGTTGAACTCCTTTAATGTTCCTGCAGTGGCTAGCAGTCAAGCCATGTTTGTCTCTGCAATAGAAAGTAAGTGTGCATAAATGTGCAGACAGCATTAAGTATTTAGCTGTCAGTATCATTTTTTGTTTGTTGTCTTTATCTGGTAACAACCCAGCAGCCTGTGGCTCAAACTATCATTTTACTGCTGTACACAGCACTAAACAACACAGCGTTGTTTGTTAAATGGCTTTTATCTGTGTCTCCTGCCAAAGCAGTTAACAGCACATCACCCATAATACATTATTAAAAACATCTAAAAAAAACAGAGTATTTCAATGAAGCTTCTACAACTGCAGCTGAAATATTACCATTTAGAAAAATGGTCAATGTGGATGCTGTTTAGCATGACCAAGCTAATTTAGTCTCACTCACTGTCAGGCCTCTGTGACTGGACTGTCATCATTATCTATGGGTCTTGATGCATTCAGGTATGAATCTCCAGACACATTGGGCCCTATTTCAACGATCTATAGCGCATGGCCTAAAGTGCATGGTATAAGTGCATCGCCTCGGCTGCGTGTCAGCTCCATCTCTTTTAGAGATTCAAGGTCTTGCCTACTTTTACCGCGAGCCACCCGCGGTTCACAGCAACGACAGACAGTGAAAATGATCTATTGACTGTATGTTGACATCATACCAGCAACATTACTACACTTTCGATGTCTATATCTGTAGAATATGTCACGGACATGAAAAAAAGTACAAATTTATTTTTAAATGCTGCAGTGGACAGAGTTCCTTCATTTGTTAACATGGTGCTTTTATTCTGAAATATGTTCAAGACAGTGTTGTAGAACATGCAGTGACTTGCAGAGCTGCATGAATAAATATTGTTACCTTTCCAGCTTCTCAGCTCTGAACTGTAGTTGAGAGTTTTCCTTGACTTGGCTAACTAACTTTAGCCTAGCCTGCCTCGTAGTTGGTAACAGATTTCTTGTGTCAATTCTACTGTGACGACCGGCACTTTTATTCGGAACAACAGACGTAACATAAATCAGCGTCAGAACATAAATGCACCTCCTCTCTGTAACACTGCAAAGGTAACTGACTTCTATCCTTCACTGTGGCTGCAGCTAACTAATGCACACTTCTTCTCCGTCTCTGTCCATCACAACAACACAGACCAGCTCTTCCGCTTGACTATGTCACACACAGGTTACCCACAAGGCCACACCTTAAAGAGACAGGGCTTGGCTCGTAACAATATAGGACAGGGTTTTAATTGTGGACTATTACCATTATTTACATGTTTACACATCACATGTTTCTTAACCTTTTTCTGTCTAAAATAAATATAAATGATATTTATAATGGAATGAAATGGCCATTATGAAAGGCAAACTCTATGTAGAAAGAAAGGGCTGACAGAACACACGTGAAACACGTAGCCGTTCAGCAAGGCAGCCGCCACAAACTGCTGACGTTCCCTGTATGGACAAAGCGTAAGCCGCAAGGGGCAAAGGGGTTGTATTTAGTCTCTTAATTAATCATAGTGTTTTTTGAGCATAACAGGAATTAAACCAATCAGAGTTTCATTTCCCTCTAAAAGCCAGGTGCGATTGCACATTGGCGCATTGCTATTTAAAAGGCGGATTCGGCTAATTGGAGAAGTGAGCTGTTTTCTGCTGAGGAAACGGATCTGCTCGTGTGCAAAGTGAAAGTGTGCGAGGAGATGTATATGGTGCTCTGCGAGTGGACTCTCTGCCTCTGCCATCTCCCAACAAAAGAAAACTGTATTTCTTTCTGATGCAACCCACGAGGGAATCAGACCGCCTGAGCGGAGATGCAGTGAGTACGGGCTTGCAGCCGGGCGCTGCCAGAGTCGGTGCGTAACGCGGATCCATCAGCGTCAAAACGCCACCGTTTAGGGGGGGAGGGCCCGCAAACCTTGAAGAAGCCTCCGTCTACACTCACACACACAGAGGGATAATGAGAGGAGACGCCACAGAGGTGTGTGTGCACCGTGACCTCTCTGGTACAGAAATGTACCCTCCTGGATTTTGCTGTAGTTTATTTGTGCAGCTCATTCTGTAGGTAGGAGTCCACCCACCTTTTTTGTGCAAAAGACTAACAAGAAAAAAACAAAAAAGAGAGAAAAAAGTGCTGAAATAACAAGAATTCAAATGTACAAATGATGAAGAATAGATATATGGGTGTAGGAAACTAATTTCTCAAAATGAGCTTGATGTCTTGCTTGTTCTTCCTTTAGCCTACTGCAGACAAAGCATTCCTGTCCTGCTGCCACTCACATACAGGCCTTTTAGGTGCTAAACAACATTAAATGCCATGAATTATCAAAACCAGCTGGTGCTCCATTTATCATCTAATCTTGTCACATCTGCTCATAATTATAGATCATCATGTGCTGATATGCAATTGATTTTGTGAAATTTTAGAAATCTGCAATTGAAATTGCAGAACATTGTTGTCCAGTCCAAAGGTTGGTATTTAAATGGGAGGAGATGTATTTGCCAGCAGAGCTTAACACTCAGCTGCAGTGTTAGGCATTGGGACATTCGTCCCCTTAGACAATAAAATGGACTGGTCTAAGAACACACAGACTCTGTACAAGAAAGGTCAGAGCCGCCTGTTTTTTCAGATCCTTCAACGTCTGCAGAACCATGCTGCAGATGTTTTATGACTCAGTGGTGGCCAACGTCATCTTCTACGCTGTAGTGTGCGGGGGCAGCATGGTGAAGGCAGCCGACGCTAACAGACTCAACAAGCTCATCAGGAAAGCAGGTTCTGTCCTGGGAGTTGAACTGGAGTCTTTGGTGGAGGTTTCGGAGAGGAGGATGCTGAGGAAACTACTCATTATAGGGGCAACGCCTCTCATCCTCTGAACGCCACACTGGAGTCATGCCAGAGCACCTTCAGCCGTAGACTGAGACCTCCGAGGTGCACCACAGAACGCCACAGGAGGTCTTTCCTACCTGTGGCCATCAGACTATAGAACTCCTCCACCTTCTGCAGGAAGGACAGCTGAAAACACCGGACACTGACAACAACAATAATATCAATATCATGTAATACTTTTTCCATTCTCATGTGCAATATCACTGTTCATTGTGTGCAATATTAATGTCCAACATGTGCAATATTACTTATTTTTCTGGGGGGTTTTTAGCTTACTTTACCTTTTTTATTTTACTTATCTTATTTACTCATTTTACAAAAAGTATCTTACTTAATTGTTATTCTTTTAGGCACTGGTGCTAGAAATAGTACTTTTTATTTTATATACTTGTATTTTATACACTTAAACTTGTTGTAATTTTGTTGTATTTTTGAGCAATCTCGGACACAAGAATTTCCTTTGGGATTAATAAAGTTCTATCTAATCTTATATTATCTTATCTTATCTTATCTTATAGCACACCCTGTCTATGAATTCATTCATTAAATTGATTCATTTACAATTCATTTGCATTGGTGGTAAAAGACTGCCAAACTGCTTCCTGGTGTGGAACAAAACATTTTCAGTTAACCACACACAACACAGCGCTAACATACTAATATGCGGCACTAACATACATCGATAACATGACTAACATACGGCGCTAACATCACTAACATATGACGCTAATATACAGTGCTAACATTACTAACATACGGTGCTAACATACTGTGCTAACATGGCTAACATCACTAACATACGGCGCTAACATACTGTGCTAACATGGCTAACATCACTAACATACAGCGCTAACATACTAACATATAGCGCTACCTGGAGATTTCCTTCGCATTACAGTGAAAATATAGCTCTGCTACATTTTTGATATAGCTATATTACATAAACTTGTTTTTTTAAACTTTATTAGATTTGTCTTATATACATACAGGTACATAAATTAAATTTGACCTCTGCTTTTAACCCATCATTAAGGC
Organism: Sebastiscus albofasciatus; assembly: GCA_916701655.1. Taxonomy (NCBI): domain Eukaryota; kingdom Metazoa; phylum Chordata; class Actinopteri; order Perciformes; family Sebastidae; genus Sebastiscus; species Sebastiscus albofasciatus. The sequence continues at coordinate 5,320 of CAKAOI010034169.1, read as the reverse complement.
CCTGACACACCTGGCCGATGGTCAGCCATTGGACAGTTTGGGGCCATTGGTGAGCGTCTTCTGCAGTGTGTCCAGCTCTGCCCGTGTCAGACCGATTTTTCAAATTCAAATTTAGGCTAATATATGGCTATTTAAAACATATATCTGGTAGTTGTTCCATTTGGCCAAAATTCTGGAATATTAACGGGCATATTGGCCGTCAAAATAAAGGTCTAGCATAAACCCTGCATGCCAGCAGCCTCTATAAAATTAGAAATTTAGTCTTTGTTCTCCATTTTCCCACATGCATAGACAAACATGCAAATGCACACACACACACACACACACACACACACTCACTCACACCAACAGCTCATAACTGGCATTGCAGGTTAATCTTTATTGAGGCTCATGTTCCTGACAAATAAGTGCTAGGAACAAACAGTGAGGCGGCGTGGTGATGTTAGCTGAACGCCTTTTCTTAATTAAAAAGCTTGTCTTTGTTATACCTGCACCAATGATAGCAGCTATCTGTGTGGGGGAGATAAGGTGGGGTGGAGTGGGTGTTGTATACGAGGGAACACAATGAATGACACTGCCTGTGTGTGTGTGTGTGTGTGTGTGTGTGAGTGGGATGGGAGACGTGTCCAAATAAAACAGAACATAGGGATAGAAAACGTTATTTAAGGAGTCGTGACGTGCGTACAGTATGTCATTCAGGACTTTTGGTGGAAGCAGAGGGAGCCTGGTTGGAGCTGATGAAACCAGCAAGTGGCCATCAATCAAGAAAGCACATCACGTCAAGTCAATTTTTATTTATGTAGCCCAATATCACTAATTTGCCTCCAAGGGCTTTACAATGTGTACAGCATACAACACCCTCTGTCCTTTGACCCACGCTTCAGATAAGGAAAAACTCCCCAAAAAAACCCAGACATGCAATAGATGTTGTGTATACAGAATAAAACAACACGATAAAACTATAGTATGGAAAATGAGGATGACAAAATGATCCATTGTGAACATATTGACTCCGGGTGGATGTTGAGCAACTTCAAGTGGTGCCAAACGGACCTGAACCACACAAACTCCTCTCCATCATGGGGAACCACACTCAGGCACACCATTCACACAAATGGTGGTGGGGGGGGGGGTACAACATGCACACAAGAGAAACAAGAGGTGAGGCTGAATCTCCTGGAGGACAAAGATCGAGATCCAAACATCCGGAATGAGGCACCGACAGCCCGGGGAAAGGACCAGAGAGATGCAATGGTTTTCAGAGAGTGAACAGTGTTCTCGTCGGCAGGAGAAGAAGAACGTAAAGCATGAGCATCCCAGCCATACGACACATAGAAATACAACTATGAGTTCAGAATGCATCTGTGGTAAAGTTTACAAGAACCCATGCTGATAGACGCCTCAAGGCGATAACCACCACCATCATCAGAAATCAGCAAAGAAACCCCACACTAATGACGCATTCACACCAAGAGCGAAGCGTGTGGTGAAAGCCTCTCAGCGTTGAGATTGTCCTCCTGTCGTCACTGACGTCCTGACGTTGTTGAATCAGAAATGGAGGAAATAAATCTTGTACTTGTCTGTGATCACCCAGAGCTACGATAGTACATCATATCTGTACATAGACTGGATCAAACTCTGTGTAGAAACCACAGACTGTCTACGGTAGAAACAACAACGTTGCTGCCGTATTTAAGCCTAGATGACTTTATGTTGAGTGTTGATGGAGCAGCTGCATAGCCTGGCACTGATCAATCCAAACTCCATTCAGAAAACAAGCATTTTAAAAGTTGTCTGCTTGTCGTCTTGCGAACAGACCTGACAAAGCATATTTTCAGACTTTTTATAAATCAGCATCATTATGTAGTTATTTCAGCATCATTTTGATGTGTTTATTGCAATTAAGTCACAGCACAATCTGTTTATTTTAGGTTCATACTACAGTGGCAAAGTGTGGCTTGCTAGATAGGTTTTCTGACATATCTGGGACTTCACCAACATGTACAAAGCAGCAACAGTGGTTATTTCTTCCATGGTTGATGGTGGAAATAGCAGAAAGAAAAGTTGTTGGTATCTCCTCTCCTCAAAAGCGAGGCGAAAATTTGTTTTGCTCTTGGTGTAAATGCACTGATCAACTGAGCGAACAAGACCCTGGCTGCTGGCAGCTGCAGAATAAGCCCTTGGGGACCACCCCACGCTATCAGTTAAATAAATCTGAAATTGGCAATAATATTGAGTTCCAGGTTCCTTTTTTTGTGCCTCTTGAGAATCTTGAGGGATAAGGATCTCCTGTAGCAGTGGAGTTGGATGGTTTCCTCAGATGGTATAAAGTGTTAGCATCCTTGAGTGTTTATAATAAACTCCCAACACTGAGATGTTATCTAATGAAAAACTGCAATGCAAACGTTATTTTCCAGAATCATCCCAACCACGTAAGAGAAGCCATTATCCGTGTTTCCATTCACATATTTTTTACGCTTATTTTGAAGTATATCACATTAAAACGCTTTATGAACATGGCAAAATTCAATAAAACTCCCTCAGTTGTGCAAACAAAGTTTTTCCGCTGGCTTGAGGTTGTTTTTGCCTTTGTTGAAAAAGAGTTGATGCGCTAAATATGTTATGGAAACACCTTTGCCGAATCAATTCTGACGTAGTGAACATTTAACTCACTTGACTGATCAGCTGTTTCTGCTGTCGGCGTCTTCTCAGATTCCTATAGCGTGTGAATGCTTGTCTTCGTCCCCAGACAACATGAAACGTGATCAATACTAGCTGACGTGAATGAACTATTAAAACTAATTCCTGAAGTTTGCAACCTCTACTTCTTCTTCTGTATTTACCGGCAGATTACAGCCATGCATAGCCTATAGCAGCAACTTCTGACTAAACTACGCCGTAACAGAGTTTATTCGCTCCAAACCTGTTAATGGAAACGGTCCTAATTCACTTTTTTGTTTTGCAACGTTTCAAAAGTTTGCTTAAAATTTGCTTGATAATTGAATGGAAACACAACAACTGTTTGGTTATTATACATACAGTGACAGGCTACTGAAGCACTGTCATGGTCCTGGGATTTTGCATCGTCTAGTTTTCTGTTTTATTTTGAAAGTTCACTCTCCTCATGCGTCATGCGTTTACTTCCTGCCCTTTCTATGTGTCTAATCACCCTGCCGTCCTTGTGTAGTTAGTCTGTGTTTTTCCTCTTTGAGTCGTCAGATTGGCTGCTTTGGCTGCTTGTGTTTCTCGTGCTATAGCCTACAGCTTCATTCTCACTTTAGTTTTTGTTTCTCTCCTCGTACTTGGATTTGCCTCAGCCTGCTCACTCAGTTTTGTAGCCTGCCTATTTTTGTCTTTTGGAATCAGCTTTTTGTTATTAAAGGGGACATATATAAAACTCACCTTTTCAGACCTTGTGCACATGCATCTGGGTATTTGGAGTGCCTACCAACCCACAAACTGTGAAATAAGACAACCCAGTCAGTTTGACTTGTGACAAACTGACTGTGACAACATGTGATTCAACAACCAATCAGATTTGGCTCCCCTTCCTATGTCACATGCAGGCTCATTAGAATATACCACCCATAACTTGAGAACTACCTCTGCAAAGGTGCACCGTATTTTTCTCTCAAGCCAATCGGAGCAGACTGGGCTTTTTCAGGAGGGGCTCTCAAAGAGACAGCCGCAAAAACGGAGTGTTTCAGACAGAAGGTGAATACAGGAATATTCAGACAGACAGTAGGAAAAAAAATGATGTTTTTTGAACATTAAAGCATGTAAACATGTTCTAGAAGAAACCCAGAATACAAGTATGAAGCTGAAAATGAGCATGATACGTCCCCTTTAAAGCTTGCTATTTGTTCCTTCAACCTGCCTGCCTGGTGTCCTGCATTTGGGTCCTCCTTTTGAACTGTAAAAACATGTTACAGAGGCAACCAGGTGTCCCAGCTACTAGTGAAGAACTGAGTCATCATGTGCAATTATTGTATTTTAAGGACATGTGAAGAATGGTGATGTTTGCAAAATGCCAGGCAGACTCCAGCTTAAAGGGCCAGTGTGTAGGATTTGGAGCCATCTAGCGGTGAGGTTGCAGATTGTAACCAACTGAAACTTCTCCCGTGTGCCAAAGGATGTAGGAGAACTACGGTGGCTGACGCAAAAACATGAAAAGGGGAAAGGCTCTCTCTAGAGCCAGTGTTTGGTTGGTCTGTTCTGGGCTACTGTAGAAACATAGCGGCTGCCTCCGTGAAGAGGACCTGCTCCCTATGTAGATATAAACGGCTCATTCTAAGGTAACAAAACACGATTCTTATTTTCAGGTGATTCTAAACTAAAGAAAACATTCATCCATTATCTGTAACCGCTTATCCTATTCGGGGGCGGGGGTCTGTAGCCGATCGCAGTTGACATTGGGTGAACAGCCTGGACAGGTCGGACACTGTTCCTTTAAAAAGAGTGATATCTAACCAAACAGTGAAGAATTCTGCTGCTTCATTGCACCCGTGCTCTCTTCCTCTATTAGGTCCACAATTGCAGTTTCTGATACACTTGACCTTTTAACTTCTCCTTACTCTTGTTACGGCTGGCTCAAGGGAAGCAACATGTGGGAGGAAAACAAAGGTGAATCAACCGAACTTAGAATTTATTACATAAACAAAAGAAAAGAAGGAACAAACAGAGGCAGAGCTGAGAGAGAGAGAGAGAGTGCTGCTGGATGGAGGAGGGGCTTTTAAACTCATCCACACATCATGGCACACATCAACAGTTGGAGCTGGTAGGCAAGACTCCGCCCCTGGTTCACCTGCAATACAACTGCACAGCACAGACAGACACAAGGGAAACAACGGCCCCGTCCCAATGTCCTCCCTAAGGCCCTCAGCCCTGAACCCTCAGGGACTTGACTGATGTCACCTGGTAAATGGTTGAGTGTGAGAGGCTACGAGGGCTTGAAATGGTAGAAATATGAATGAGACAGCACTTTGTGGTGACGTTACCTTGATGATGCCAATTGTGGGGTTTTATTTTACGTTTTAACTGTCTATTTGAACGTCATCCAGGCTTTTGCCTCACAAGACTGATAACTGTCTAAAAATCTATTTACTTGTTTTGTGGTTGATGAATAAACCAGGTGTGTAATATAGTCTAATGAATAAACCAGATGTGTAATATAGTCTAATGAATAAACCAGGTGTGTAATATAGTCTAATGAATAAACCAGATGTGTGTAATATAGTCTAATGAATAAACCAGGTGTGTAATATAGTCTAATGAATAAACCAGATGTGTAATATAGTCTAATGAATAAACCAGGTGTGTA
>CAKAOI010034168.1:0-27395 GCA_916701655.1 Sebastiscus albofasciatus | reverse complement strand
TATCGATATAATATCGATATAGTGCCCTAGTGTGTGTGTGTGTGTGTGTGTGTGTGTGTGTGTGTGTTTAGATTATTGACATTAATTCAGAATTTGAAATCGTCTTGAAGGACGTTGGATGCAAATTACAAAAACTTTTTTTGACTTGGAAACTTTGGAGCAGCTGAGAGGTTTTGATGAAAATGCATTTGTTGAAAATAATAGTGAAGAGCAGCGTTTGCTTTGTTTAAACGTATAACACTTTCCCCATTAGATTATCTGTGGAAACATCTGTCCACAGCTGTCCAGTAATGTCATATCAACACCTTTTTTACCATGCATGATACACACGTCTTAGATTTGTCTTATTTTTTTATTTAATCTTTCAGGATATTTCCCCTTTGACATTCAGAATCTCTCTTTTTAGACGGGAGTATATTTATAAATCTGCAGTTTCTGCATTTTACTGCTCTGTGACATTTCCATGGCAACGCACTGTAGCTGCTGTCACTGCTCATCTTTCTGTGTCTCCCTCCCAATCTATATCACTACCTCTCTGACCATGTTTACTAAGACAGAAAAGAGGCAATTCGGATTATGTTATTGGGTATTTTTGCTTCCATTAGCTGAGACAATTTAAAAAAACACATCAAGCTAAATGACACTGTTTGTTACGTCTCTCTAGGGGGGATGATGTGTACGCATGTAGCTCCTTCTTTTTGTTTGTTTTGGGGTTTTTTTATGCATCATTTTTAGCATTACTCTTTGACTATTCTCACATTATTGACTGGATTATTAGCAGATGTGTCATTTTATAGTCAAAACGCACAGCATCTGTCTCATTTTGACAGCGGGTCTCATGTAGGAAGCAAAATATAAACAAATTTCTCCTTATTTTTGTTCGTATCCATGGTATTTGCTCTTATTTTTTTTGATTCTCTAACCAATATTTGTTTAATTTTTCTTTTGTTCTCTTGGGTAAGAGAACATTTGATGCGTGGTCGAGAGTACTCTTACTGAGATAAGAAAAAAAACATCTTGTTTTCACAGTTCACAGATTGTTTGTCCAACGCAAGAAAAGTTTTAAATTTGTAAAAATAAAAGCATGAATATCATATAATCACATTCAGATTACTAGGCTATATGTTTTAGAGTAATTATAATGATTGAATTACTAAAGAAATACTATTTAATCCTAATTAAAACGATAGAAACCCTCGGATGATGTGTGCGTTCAGCCTCTGATACATACATCCTTTGATGCTTTTTGATTTCCCTTTAACACCGGTACTGACGCTCTGAAAAATCATGTTTAAGTTTATTTAACAGCACCTCAGTTTCACAACTGCAGAAGACTTTTTTGATGGCATCTCTCCAACTCTTGGGTATGTCCCAGAGTATTTGCACACGACATAACGCCTGCCCTTATATAGTGTTTAGGGGGTGTTACCTGTATTAATAATAAACAATCCGTTACACGCCTCCAATTTATGATCAAGTGGGACTCATCAGCATTCAGCATCTTTAAGTTGATTTCTCTCATTTTTTTCTCTTAAAATATAAGAGAAAGTATCCCATCTCTTTGCAGAGTATGTGTGTGCGTGTGTGTGTGTGTGTGTCACTAGAAACTCAGAATGGTCAGCCATTAAACTGCCTCTCAAGCCAACCCAGCAGAATTCCCAGGCTGCTCGGCTGCCTGAGTTCACACCTTTTTTGTCCACAGGAATCTCAGGAATCCCCAGCTTCCTTTCCACTGCAATCTCCATTGTGTGTGTGTGTGTGTGTGTGTGTGTGTGTGTGTGTGTGTGTGTGTGTGTGTGTGTGTGTGTGTGTGTCTGCATGAAGGAAAGGCCCCCGCCTGAGTCGTGCATGTGTGTTGAAACACATCTCCACCCTTGTATCCACCCAGAGAAAGCGAGCAGGCGGTGCTCAGTTCGTGCCCACAATAGACTGAGTCACATTCTATAACGGCGAAGCTCTCGCTCACTGTGAAACTTTAAGACAAACTTCAGAGGAGACTCTCTGGTGTCAAACTGAGACTCACGTGATGTGAAAATCACAGTTTTTAAAATTTCAACAGCGCAGGCACGAACAAAATCATCATTTACACCTGAATTAATCACAAATCATACAGATTGTTTTCTTAATTGCGTTTGAATTTTAGTTTGATAGCTAAGGCGCCATTCTCTCATTTCCACAACTGTAGAGTTGCAACAATTAATACATTAGTTGTCAGCTATTAAATTAATCTTTTAAACTATTTTAATAATCAATTAATCAGTTTGGGTATTTTTTTTAAGAAAAAAAGTCCAAATTCTCTGATTGCAGCTTCTTAAATGTGAATATTTTCTGGTTTCTTTCCTCCTCTACGACAGTAAACTGAATATGTTTGAGTTGTGGACAAAACAAGACATTTGAGGACGTCATTCTGGGCTTTGGGAAACACTGATCGACATTTTTCAACATTTTCTGACATTTTATAGACCAAACAACTGATCAATTAATCAAGAAAATAATCTTTATTTAAGCACAGTGCTTAAGAAAATGTACTTGGTTATTATCCACCGCTGATTATTACCAATAGAAATAATTAAGTTTTAATAAATCTGAATTATCCCTTAATTGAATGTTTTCTAAACTTTTTAGTAGGGCTGTGAAAATCAACGTGATAACACATTAAAGCAAATTTGTTTTAACGCCACTAATTTCTCTAACGCATTAATGCAACTTGTGATTTTTAGGTTGTAGCGGCTCAGTTTTAAAGCTAGAGTGAAGATACTGACATCATATGAAACTAGAAAAACCTAACGAGTCATTAAGAAGAAAATGTAAGAAAATAAATTAAAAATTCTCTGATTCCAGCTTCTTAAATGTGAATATATTAGTTTCTTTACTCCTCTATGACAGTACATTGAATACATTTGAGTTATGGACAAAACAAGACATTTGAAGACGTCATCTTGGGCTTTAGGAAACACACATTTTCTGACATTTTATAGAACAAATAACTAATCAATTAATCTAGAAAATGATCAACAGATGAATCAACAATGAAAGTAATCATTAGTTGCAGCCCTACACAAAATAAATAATTTATAGATAAAATGTCAATTTCCCAATCGAGATGATTTGTATAAATTAAATTATTCTCTTGTGAAATGGTTGTAGATTAATAATGTTAAGGTCATGCCGCAGCACTGTTTCCCTTCTGACATGAAATGTTAAGAAAATAATAATAATTTCTCTCCCGGTGACTCACTGTCCTTGGCTCTCAGAGAGCAGCTGAATAACAAGAACAAGAATAATCTGTCAGATTTGCTGCTTCTGGCAGCTGAAATCGCTCCACACAGGAATATCATTTGTTTTCAGAATAGAGCAACCTTTACAGTTTCAGAACGCCCAGAAGAGGACAGTGCTCTTATTTAAATCCTCCCGCAGGATAACGCCGCTGTTTTGTCGGCAAGTCTGGAGTCGGTTACCCGCGTCCGACCCTGAGTCATCCCCCCGCTTGAGCCCAGCCTGCTGCCGGGGCTCAGCGGCACCCATTGAACACAATGAGAAACACACAGAAAACCATTCACTGGACCCGACACACGACAGGCTGTGATTCACCCACACCCACTCGCTCTCTGTCCACACATAAAACCAACAACCAGAGAGCCACATCATGTCTGATGTTGAAGAAGCTGCTGCCCGTGAGGTGATCCGAGGAGCCAACTTGGCGTCACGTTCCTCAGGTTTCTAATCACAAGATTGTTTTAACTCCAAAAATATTCAGTTGAAATGATCTTCTCACACCTCAGAGACATACAAACCCAATGAGTCACAAGTTGCTTCACATTATTGGCCAAAATAAGTTTGTTAATCTCTGATGTAAGAGATCAGTCTCGGGGGGGGGGGGCGATGCAGACGAGAGGTGTGCGTATATAAATTTATATATAGGTCAAATATTACTTAAGCCGACTTACATGTTACATGACTCATACTGAGGTTACTTAAATAGTTTGTGAATGGAGCCTGGCTGACAAAGGCGGCTCTCCAGCGCCACTAAAAAAGCCTGCGTGCGTGTTTGCGCACCACAATATGTGTAACGGGAGCGTAGCATGGGTGCAGCATGGCTTTTGATGAGTCACACGCGGCCGTCCTGTGAGTAACAAACCAACTATGCAATTCCTGAAGTTTGAGACTCCCATTCAAAAACCTCATCAGCCCACCCTCGCCCTCGAACGCCACGAGGGAGGAGGAGGAGGAGGGGGGGAGGAGGGAAGGGGCGCGGCGGGGTGGAGCAGGACCGGACTGTTGATGTGAGGTGTGGTTGGGAGGAGAATAGAAGTGGGGGTAAAATAGCAGGATGTAGGTGAGAACAGGGTGGTTTCAGGTCAGAATTAGAAGAGGGGTCAACAGATGGTGATGACCCCTGTCGCTTTCAGTTTCTGACCTGTCATTGTGCTTTTTTTGCTGGGTACTTTCTTTTTAGTAGCTGTGGTCGCCACGGGGTTACTCACTTGTTTATTGGCGTTCTTGTAAACTCTGGTACTTTCTCTTTGCGGTCATCACAAAAAATTACCCCAGAAAATTTTTGTCACACATCTTATTTTTTTCTGAGCAGCTGAGACGAGATGCACATTTGTTTATGTGTGTGTGTGTGTGTGTGTGTGTGTGGAGTTAAGTGTTGCCAGTGAGGCTGGAAGTCATAAAGACCCCTCTACTGTGGCCGCTGTGTGTGTTTTCAGTGTGGGGGGGCCCCGCTGCTTAAGCCCCTGCCTCCTTTCCCTTATTTAGAGCCGGTTCCCTTTTTTCTACCGACGCCCCAACTCTCTAGCAGGGGAGTTTCCTGCTTTTGAAGACCCCAGGCACACACACTTTACAGAAAGAGAGAGAGAGAGAGAGAGAGAGACGGAGAGGCTGCCCCTTACTTTCTTCCCTCCTCCCTCTTCCCTCCTCTCTTTTTTTCTGAATGGATGTCCTCTCTCTAACCTCAATTGAGAGCTGTGTAACAGGACACTGCCCTCCGCTGCAGTAGGCTCAGCCCCCTCTTTAACAGCCACACTATAAGAGAGTGCAGCGGCGCTCCTGAGTGTGTGTGAGAGAGTATGTCCGACAGTGAGGGAGAGGAAGGGAGGGTGAAAGGGTGAGAGAAAGAGAGAGAGAGAGAGGGAGAGAAAAGAGAGAGAGAGGGAGACTGCTGTGAAACATGTGATAGCGCAACTTTGGCGGGGCTTATAGGGAGTTTAACGACTGTGGTGTCTCCAGAGCTCTGGGAAAGCACCTTTAGCCCAGAGGGAGCCTCACACACACATACACACACACACACACACACACTGTCTGTGTGTGTGTGTGTGTGTGAGAAAGTGTGTGAGAGCCGGCTATGTAGTGCTGTCACTTTAAGCCTGTTACTGATTACACTCAGAAGAATGCAACGGGAGGAGGCAAAAAAAAAAAAAGAAGAGATGAGGAGGATGAAATCTTTTAGGAGTTGAGCTCCGGCAAGTTTTTTGTGTGACTTGCTCTCACAGCCGTGGACAGTGACGTGGGTGAGAAGTTGTTACCCAATAGAGAGCGTCTCTCTCTCTCTCGCTCTCTCATTTACTCTCTGTTGGACCAAAGTGAAGGGGGATCCCTCTTTGAAGCAGGGACAGAGCAAAAGGACACCCAGAAATGGAGGACAAACTAAAAGAAACTGAGGAGGAAAAGGAGGGGGGGTTCCCTCATTCCAAGCTCACTCAGCGCCGGGAGGAAACTCTCGCCCAGACGGGTAAGTGAAAAAAGAAAGAAAAGAAAAAGAAAAAGGGGGAAAATACTCCACTGCTGTTGATGGATATCATATGTTACAAGTTAAGGTTGAGAAACTGCTCCCAGATCCTGAATAAGCAGAACTGAGAGGTCAGCAAATCTCTCAAGGAGAGTTTCTTTTTTACAAAATAGTGTGAAAGAATAGAGGAAATGTGAAGTCACATGATGGAGAATGATCAGCTTGTCTTAAGTTTGAATGGTCATTTTGTGGTGGTGGTGGAGGAGGTGGTGGAGGGGGGAGTGTTAGCTCACAATGTGATCACATTACAGAAGAGCTGATTCACCCTTCTAGTCGACTTGTCTGCGAGGTTTACTTACAGTACTACCGCCAGGATTAGATGGCAGCTACAACGTATGGTATGTACGACCGTCAGTGCTGTAAAAATAGGTCTTTGTGGTTAATAGGTTTTTTCATACAGAGGCTCCACTTCCTCTCTGTGCTTCAGTCACGCTGTTTCTCCCCCCACCTCCATCCCCCTTTCATTTGACACAGATAGCACAGTCCACTCCTTCTGCTCCACGGCAGAGGGCATGAATGAACTGAGCGTATGGGTGGAGGTGAGGGGGAGGGGGGGGTGATACAGTATCATACAGCACGGACAGCGCAGTGTGGCTTCTTTATGAATGGACATGGCAGCCGGCTGATGTGATTGGCTGTGAGAGGGAGTGACGAAAAGCCGGGATGTTTAGATTCATTCTTACCCTTTCGCTGTCGCCGCCGTCTCTCCTGGTTACCTCCTCTTAAAGCTGCATGTGTCTGTGTATTTGTGTGTGTGTGTGTGTGTGTGTGTGTGTGTGTGTGTGTTTGGGGGTTGAAATGTGTGTGAGAGGTTGTGTGTGATCAGTGCTAGTGGTTCTGGGTTACATGTGTTTGTCTAAAGGGGGCTTAGTCACAAGCTGAACAGTGGGGTGTGTGTCTTGGACTTTTAAAAAGTCGTGGCTCTCTGCCCAGCTGTTGTTCTTCAAAATGATCTCCCACTCTCTCTGACTCAGACGACGCTCTCTCTCTCTCTTTCTCTCCAACTATCATTACTCTTACTCACTTCTCCTGTAATAGGAGGGCAGGTCTCCAGCGTTAATACGTAATACTAATGCTGCTCCTTGAGAAACTGATTTCTCCTGCGTGCCTGCGTTTACATTTTTGGATTTCTGTTTAAACTGAAATACTAGAAATGAAGTGATATTGTCAATCTGTGGATCTCATCCAGATGTTGAGATATTGTAACAGCTCCTTTTTAAGAAACACATGCATGCACACGGTGTGCAGCACACCCTGCTCTTTGTTTTACTGCAACACAACGATAGCCGCTCCTTGAGGGCTCCACCAAAAGATTACTGCAGTTCCTTTACAGCCCCGGTGTCGGCCACTCCGGCACGACTTCACTCTGTAGTTTATGGCACCAGGAAATGTGTATATGTGTATGGGTGATAGAGAGAGAGTGTGAGGAGTGGTGATAAGGAGCTAGCCGTAAACTGTCGAGTTGGAGCGCAAAGGATCTATCAGCGCTTATCAAGGCAGCGTTTCCGGCATGAGTGTGTGTGTGATACCAGAAAAGATTGGCGGTGAGATGCATCGCAGGTATCTTGATGAGGGAGATTAAATTCCCTGGTGGAGATAAACTTGGAATCTGCCCTCTGTGTTATCACTCTGCCGACAGAATGAACCCTGACCTGTCCTACTTGGCAGCAGAGCTGCAGGCTGAACCCACCGCCGGAAAAGCATGAAAAGTTACAGTTTTCAATCTTGGATTATTATGTAACATTTATCATTATGAAATGGTTGCAATGAAATGCATTCATCGATAAGAATTCAAGTCGTACTATGGCAGAAGTTGTAAAGTAAAATGTATGTTTTTGTAATGGAATACGGCAAGACAGCTGTTTAAAGGTTAGAGAGGAAACAATACTATTTATAGACATATTATGTTGATCCATAATGTCAGACTTGTGCTAAGATTGCTTTCCTATCAAGGGTGTAGCTCGCCTCTCCTCCAATGTGAGGCTCCAACCTCCTGCAACCTGAGGGAATAAGTGGGTACAGATAATAACTGGATGGATGGCAATTAGCAGTAAAAGCTAGCAAGAGCAGTTCCATTATATTACCTCACTTTTACTGCTTAAAGTTTAAAAAATACTCAAGTCAAGGACCGGATTGAAGGGCAGAACTTGCGAAAAAGTTTCATTAAAAAGGACCCGTGTGTAACATTTAGGGGATCTTTAAGTATGTTTTCTTTAGTGTATAATCACCTGATTTCATTTGTTACCTTAGGATGAGCCGTTTATATCTACCTAGAGAGCGGGTCCTCTCCATCACCATGTTTCTACAGTAGCCCAGAATGGACAAACCAAACTTTGTTAACTTTTCCTGCTTGGGCCGGAGTCAATAACGTTACTCGCTCCCGTCACTGGTTCGGCTCTAGAGAGGGACATTTGCGTTTTTGCGTCGGCCAAAGTAGCTCTCCAACACGCTTGGCACACGGGAGAGGCTTCAGCTGGTTGCAATCTCCTCGCCTCGCCGCTAGATACCGCCAGATCCTACACACTGCACCTTTAAAGCTGCAGTTAAACAGCTGCTGCTGCATTCATAAAGTTGTTTTTAAACTTTTTCTTGTTATTGGTACGTGGTGAAAAAGTAGCCAAGCAGTCACTGATGATGTTGGCACAGTTAACTGGACAGACCTTCACCTTTAAGTTTAGTTGTTTTTTGTTTGCTCTACAGTGACTGGAGGTGGTATGTGTGGAGGACGGGAGGCAGCCAGCGTGTTAGTGTTAAATGTCCAATGCTACCAATCATGTCTTGAGTCATCGCGTGGAGGTCTACATAATGAAAGGTGGCAGATGCAGATGATTCAGTGAGGTGGGAGTTAAGCTATAAGTCACCGGTCCACCAGGGTTTAGTCTGAACCACATTCTTTGCTGTAATAGAAACACAGGCTGGTGTCAGGAGGTAAGACATTGGGACATAGTTATTCCGACATCGACTCAGTTATGTAAGTAAAACTGGGTTAAGCAGGACAAGGACTATCTTAACCATCACTTTGACTCATTCCTCCTTTTGTTTTTTTCTCTCCCTACTTTCCTTTTTCGCATGACTCGTCTTTGTTTATACAGCAACAAGTTACTCTCACAAGTCTGTCATTCACGGGGCCGATCGTACAGTTAAGAGCTTAAGCGGCATAACTCAGACGTCACAGACGGCCTAAATGGTTTAAGTGTACAACAGTTTGCGTGCGTGCACGCGTCTCGTGCATGTGTGTGTGTATGCGTCTGTGTACTCAAGAGTGCTCGTTCCAACGGTGTACTAACCACACACACCTGGCCTGTTTCCTCCCCTGCTCATATATGGGCAAAGCTTCCCCTACCTGGGCCCCACTCTGAATTCCAATAAGTGGCAGTACGTGTGTGTGCGCGTGCACGAGGAAGAGGCTGTAGAGACGGATGCACGTCATGGAAAACCAGGATCAATGGGCAAGGCCCGCAGAGCTGCGTTTTTAAGGTGTTCCTTTTGTTTTCCAAAGGTAATCAGTTAACACAATGACTCAGCCTGGCTGATTATTCAAAGTGGCTGCAGTAAGAGGACGTCAAGAAGGAACTGCAGCTATTGTACGAGCCCAACGCAACACTGAGGCAACCAGAGCAGAATCCCTGTAATTCCTGTGGATCAGCGGGATTATTAAATCAAGAATGAAGCTCTTGATTAAAAGATAGTTTAACAACAGCAAGTCATTTTGACATCTGGTATGTTAAAACTTCCTTGCAAGTCTCCTCAAGGCTATTTATCAATGAGCGTGTTAGTATTTAGGGTGGAGGCAGGTTCAGGTATCAGTAGCCAGGTTGCAAACAGAGCTCACATTATAACATTACACCCTCCTTGTGTTTGGGGCTAATGAAGCAGATTTATGGCTGGGTTTGCCGGGGTGCAGCGCAAGGCCTGCTTAAACCCTGTGACCCCCACAAAAGGGGGGACGGGGACACAGGAATGCCCTTACGCTGACTTCGGAGGATGGATCACTCCTCTTTACTGTAGCCTATATTTCTATTTTTCCCCTTTTCTGCCGCCTCCTTTCTTCGCTCTGTGCACATTTGCCAGGCCTTCATAAAGCAGCTCGAGGAGGGAGTTCGCTTTCCTTGGTCATCTTGCCAGCTCTTTCCCATCAGTCCAGCCCCCTGGAAGAGCCTGCAGACACCCCTCTCTCTCGGCCTGGGGGCTGAGGCCGGGGTGCGGGCCGTGCGTTTTGAGGCCGGGGCTCCCTCTGGAGAAGCGTTTTGGCTCTCCGGCCTGCAGGCCTGGATCCAGTCTTCACCTCAACTGACAGCTACCTAGCAGCACCCAAAGGAACCATTTGGGATCGCTTTACATGTAAAGCCTGTTTCATCTCCTCGGTTTATAATAAGGATAGAAAGTGAGAGAGCGAGAGGAGGGGGGAGAAAGTGACTTCAGCAGTCTGTCTGGCAGAGACCGCCGGGTTGGATAGCAGGAGAATATTCTGGGACAGGGAATGACTTTGGATAGCGAACAGAGGTGGCAGGGAGACTTCCATAACCCCTGTCTCCACAGAATCAGAGCTGTTTGGCTTCCTCTCTTTGGTTGGACGCGTTCACTCGCCCATCACAACCAATCAGACTCTCGGGCTGGGGTCTAATGGAACCTGGGGAGCTGAGAGCTGATATCTGATTGGCTGCCGGCCTCGTGGAACGACGGCTTAATTGGTGGCAAGCTGTTGGCTCATCTCATCTTGCAGACTAGGCATCTCTTTCAGCCAGCGAAGCCACACTGATTGGTGCAATGTCTGATTGTCCATTTTCATTTCATGAACTCAACTAAATTGATTAGACTGTGTGGAAATCAGCTCCAATATCCTTACTTATAGGCATGCACAAAATATATCAGGCCCGAAATATATCAGATAATGGGAAATTTATATTAGTATGTTTTAATCCGATAATTAAATTATAGCCCAAAAATGACCGTCCGATAGTCCGAAGCCAAATTGCTTTCATTGACTTAACAAGCGCAGCATCTACACAAGAAGAAGAAGAGAAACAAGCGCAGCACGTTGACTAGAGAGCCAAACATGTCATCGCCGGCGTGCATGTTTTTTACAGTTTCAGAGGAAGTTTTGTGATGCACTTTACTAGAACAAGTTAATGAACATTTGAAGAGTCAGAATTGTTGTGGTTTGGTTTGGTCTGACTACCGTTACACTCTCCACTAGCACCACGCTGTCTTTGTTTGCTATTGTCATGTGACAAACTACCTGTTCTTCTTCGCTGCTCTAAAAGGCTGCCAGTTTTGTAGCAAGAAATGCAGAAGAATTGACTTCCGGTTAAACAAGTTGATTTTTTTTCTGGGTTAATAAATCATGGTATCGGATCTGTGCATAGACTGGCATTCTCGCCGATACCCGATCCTGAATTTTGAGCAGTTTCCTCATTTCCACCAGTAGCGGAACAACTCTAGTTTGAACAATGCTTTTTACTTTATATTTTCAGTGAAAATACATTTTTAATACAGACTTTATGTCCACATGCGTCCAAAAGTTGTATTTCCTACTGCAAAAAGACATTGACACTAGACAAGAGACAATGTGATCGAATAGTATTTCTAAAATCCAATTTTCTCAGTGAAATATTTTTGTATTTAATTTTCGTCCTTCAAAATAAACACGATTTCTTTTGGGGGAACTTTAAAAATGAGTGAAGCACATACTGTACACACACACACACACACACACACACACACACACACACACACACACACACACACACACACACACACACACACACACACACACACACACACACACACACACACACACACACACACACACTTAGAGAGAGAGAGAGGGAATGCATCCACACCCAGCTCACACATCCTACACAGCCACCCACACACACATGCCCACACATACTTGAGCAACAAACAGCACATGCACACAACCAATGAACCAATGTCGCCTACTGCAGAAGAAGTGCAACTTATCTTTGCACAAGTACGCACACACACACACACACACACACATAGTTGTACAGTGGTCACCCCCTACTTTGAGGCTAAGGCAGGGTAATGGTTCAGTTCCTCTTTGCTTCCCTCACAGTGTGTTTGTGTGGACATGCATGCTTTCTGCGTGCACAAGTCGGGGTGTATATGCCATATATGTGTGTGCACAGTTGTCACTTTGTGAATGTGTTTTGCGTGTGTGTGTCTGTGTGTGTGTGAATGTGGATGTGGTCAGGCCCAGTCATCTTCCAGGCAGCTAAGAGGAAACCCACATCAACTGCCATACACCACACTCTAGGAATAGACTAGCCCAGCGCAGGCAGGAATGGAATGGCACGCCTGGCCTCACCCCTCCTCACAGCGCCTCACCCGTCCTCAGGCCTCCCAGCACTCACCCCTTCCTAGATCCACCTTCCTTCCACCTCTCGTCCACCGCACCCTTCACTTAAACTCCTCGTAGAATCCCACATCATTCATTCATTCATTTTTGTGTTGCAGGACGTTTACGTTATCACGACGATTTAGGATATCCCGGCCAAGACTTCCTCTTCCGTGCGGCGGTCACTGTTTACAGTCCGATTAGGACTTTTACACTCGGTTAACATTTTATTTTTAGCCAATAAAAAGCTAAATCATCGTTAGACGATAGCCAATGGGATCCAAGATTGCATTTCGGCCAACGCCTCTTTTGCTCTCCACACAGTATCAGTACACTTCTACGAGCTACGCTTTCTGTTCTCACTTCTCTCCGACAGCGAGTTGACACAAACACACACACTGCTATTAATCTTTTAATAAATGTCCAACATTTCATGCCCTCAGTGTTGTGTACATTTTTTTGCCAGTGGTATCGAAAAACAAAATCGAAAAGTTTCCAGGTATTGCAACGAAGTCTCTAGTGTAGTGACGAGAAGATGATCCCAATGGTGAACACAGTGCCACTATCTGTAATCAAACCTCATGTCTCTGCTCCAATCATTCATTTTGATATGACTTTGGTTCCTCAAACACTGCACCAACCATTCGGCTTTCTCCTGCATCACTTCATTGAAAAACCTCTGTAGTCTCTGTCTGCCTCAGCCTCTGACCTTGTCTCTGCTATAGCTCGCCCTGTCTCACAAAACCAAAGGCTTCACTTTCAGTGGAAAAAAAAGCCGCTTGCTTCACGTACGTTTGACCTCTCTGCCCAGCGGCGGTGGCAGCATCACCAAAGCATGGAAAAAAAAGACAAGAGATAAGACATAGAGGACCTTATCACCTTATCTCCAGCTCTGTGAGCTTACTCAGGCTCACCGGTCTGGACCTGTTTCTATCACACTCGTACTTATAGTGACGTTGACAGCTTTAACATACAGCTGGGCTCATTTTTGTGCAAAGTCACATCCTGTATAATTGATTAAACTCAGTGACTCAAGTGTTTCTTTTCTGTGTTTTTCAGGTTGGCTGATTCGGCACAGATTTCTCCAGAAGCACCACCATGTGTTCCCATTTCCAAGGAGAGGTGAGAAAGTCATTCATAGATATTTGCACACTTATCTTCACCTCTTTCCCCGTGTCACCCACATCGCCACACTCTCTAGAAACTGTGCTCCCTCCAGCACATAACAGAGCCTGAGGCCGACATCCCTTTATACCTCCTCACTAGAAAGCTGCAGCAGGGATGAGCACAGATCTTTGAATCTTACGTTCGCAGGTAGAAGAAATAAAAAAAGCCAAATGATGCAAACTCCTAACTTTTGTCATCAACGTGGTACAAAACCAGCATGTAGAAACATATAAAAGTGAGACAGAAGAAGAGACTTTGTAATGGTGACAGGGAGCTGGAATGTGAGGAGGGAGGAGGAGGAAAGAGGAGGGGATAAGGGCGGAGGGAGAGCCAGCACATTTCCCTTAATAAAAAGAAAATTGGAGTCAAGTGACGATCAGCTGGTCACAGTATGTTTGATCAATACGGTCATGAGGCCTCAGGTATGCAGACCACAGAGAGAGAGAGAGAGAGGAGGAGAGGATCAGCCGTGCTATCCTCCCTCTTTCCTCCCTCCTCTCCTCTCCTCTAGTCCACCTGTATAGGTCGTAATTTATTAAGACCGGGTCAGTGCTCCCATTATGTGTCAGGCTAAGTGTTGGAGCCCGCATGGCGGTGGCTGCTGCCTGTCGCGCCTCGGGGCTAATGGGAAAGAATGACAGGAATCTGCAACTGATAATGCCACGCTTGGAGATGTTCGTCAGCAGATAATCTCCCATATCCTTCCCCTCCCTCGGGCTCTTCTTCTGCTTGATCTCCTCCCTTCAGTTCGCCACCACCACCACCACCATCACCACCACACTCTCCCTGCTTCTTCATCCACTCCTCTTTCCTCTCCTTCATCACTTTATTTTCTCTCACTGCTCTGACCTCTGACTGTGTTTATAATGGCGCTATTTGTTCTTTCTCCTCAGATGGACCGGTCTACAGAAGTGTCTTCCCCACCCAGGCGTGACCGCGCCGGCCGGCCGGCCTTCACGGTTCGCGGCCCTGTGGCTGCTGTCAGTTGCTCAGTAGGCAGTGTAGATCCTGTGTAGCAATCAGCAGCTACATCTGGCTACTGGGTCTCCGACGGCTCGGCCTACTTCCCGGTCGAGCGTGCCCGTCCTGCTCCCCATTGGCTGGTGGCACATTCCAATCCTCCGATTGGCTGCGATGTCAAGGGGAGGGGGGGGCGCTCCATCCTGTGACCCCACAGACAGGATGTTCTCTGTGTCACA
The DNA here is from genome assembly GCA_916701655.1 of Sebastiscus albofasciatus. Taxonomy (NCBI): domain Eukaryota; kingdom Metazoa; phylum Chordata; class Actinopteri; order Perciformes; family Sebastidae; genus Sebastiscus; species Sebastiscus albofasciatus. Next base: position 12,877 of record CAKAOI010034168.1, on the reverse strand, counting down.
ACTCCACAAGGGGCCCTTGTCAAGGCTTTTTGTGTTGTTTTTTTTTCACTCCTTCCTCTTCCGCCATTCTTTTAATTCTCCCTGTTTCTGCCCCTCTCTCCCTCCTCATGCTCTCTGAGCTCCTCTTTGTACGAAACGTCCTTGGTGAAAGCTATCAAAGTTAAATGTGATTTTGCCAAATGAAGAGCATTACTTGATGCATGTTTTAAAAGCTAGTTGAGCTGAAGAGATGTACCTTTGCTTTGTCCTGAACCTGGCATACAATGTAGATTTCTGTGTGGTTCAATTCTACAGCTACATTGTCTGCTGGGTTTCTGGCTAGCAATATAAGCAGCAGTTATATAACCGCCCCGGTGCTCAGAAACAGGTAAGTATTCATCTATTCTGCCTCAAATGCCTGACCCTGACAATTCAATAAATATTCCACATTAATACTACTGAGTGACTGTCGTTTGTCAGACTGAATATCGCATTTGAAAGGAGGAAGTAAAAAAAAAAATAAATCTCAGCAGAAATCTGCAAAATCTAAATTGATTCAGTGTTGCTGCTGCATGCGTCCCAAGAGTTAACCCCGAGCAAGAGATGCCAGGAATATTCTAGTAGCTCAGCACAAAGCCGGGTCGTTGTCTGTCAGGAGGTTGTCAAGACTGCTGTCAGACTGGCTCCTTATTAGTGGGACAGCACTGTCTTCCCTGCAGCCAACACACACACACCTGGGATTATAACCTCACACAAACCAACAATGCTTTTAGAAGACATCCTGCGTCCCGACGTCAGTGTACAGCGGTGAAAGTCACACACTTTCTGACACCTTATGGAGCCCAAAAACAACTTTTACATCCACAAGTTTGTTTTCACTTCACGGCGCATTTCAGGAAAACATCTGAGTCAGATGTTTACGAAGATACACACAATTAAACTGTAATTTGGTGCGTCTCTGTCTGATTATTTCTGATGCAAAGGTCTCTCGAGGGTGTCTTCTTTCCACACACACACTGCAGGGAAACTGGGTATGAAGCAGCAGCCGTGCAGAGGCAGGTGAACTGGCTTTGTAAACAAATATGAAGGCGCTGCGCCATACAAGAAACTGAAAAAAAAGGGACATGAACCTACACCAGAAAGTTGAAGGAAGACGCTGTGTATTCAGCAGTGCTGTCCAGGTCTTGTCACAGACCTGCAGCAGTAATACAAGAGAAAATATAATGAGCTCGGACAAGAAAAGAAACCGAGGTAGAGCTCCCTCACAGCAGCAGGCCTTTTGAATAACCAAGGTTTCTCAGACAAAACACACTGAATGAGTTAATTGGTCACGGCGATCGTTCTCTTCACAAAAGTGAGGCCTTTTTGATTTGAAAGAGTGTAAGACAACTTATTTTAAAAATATACAGCTGGCCCTATATCTCAGCATTTCATCCATTTCTGTGAAGAAAACTAAATGAAACTGTTATTTTTCAAGTTTTGATTATTATTAAGATATAAGAGTGATAATGGTGAAGACACGAACACAAGTTATATTCACAGAGATATTCAAGAGCTAATAGAACAATGGTCAAGCGAAGAAAAAAATGAAATTGTCAAAAAAAGAAGCCTGTTAAGTGTGTATGATTGTTAAAAATCCCCAAAAATACACAATACAGACAGAGAAATCTATTAAAAGTTAATAAAAAATAGCAGGAAAACTCATCTCTGATGTAATACTCACAGCAAATAATCTGCACAAAACTCCAAATCACTAATTTTACATAAACTTCCTGCAGTTATTGCGTTCACTATTTGGGTTAATTGTCCAATTAATCAGTTGTTCTGTGCTGTTATTGTTATGCATTAAATATAATATGAAAATATCCACAAAATATGTCACTTAGTCGGTTTACTCAGTGATAGAAAATGTGTCCCTTGAGGTAAAAGGTTGGGAGCCACTGCTCTCGTATAATTCCAAAGTAAGAAATGAGGGACAAACTCTGCAGCAATAATGCATTTTAAAATTCAGCTGAAGCTAAAACGAGTACAGCTTGAAACAATCCGTTGCTTAATTGATTAGTGGATTGATAGAAAATTAATTTTGATAATTGTATAAATCATTATTCAAGACATTTGAGGTTCCAGCTTCTCATAAAATATGTGAATATTTGCTGCTCTTCTCCTGTTTTTGGCTCGTTCGTCGGACAAATAAAGACATTTAAAGACGTCAATGACATCAGATTGATTTAATTTATTTGATGAACACAGCATTGCAGTTATTACATTCGTTAAAAATCACTGAGGATGAAAACACAATAAAGCCCGGTTGTGTTCCTCTAGTATAACACTTTTATTTCCTCAATGTTGTGTCAATTTTTCCCCGTGGTATCAAAAATGGTATTGAATATCGACATTTTAAGTTAGAAATTCCAGCATTGTGACAACACTAGCAGGAAGCAGGGGAGCTATGTCAACATGCTCTTACTATCTTGATCATAAAAAGTTAAATATTTATAACTCAAACTGAATATACTACACGGCACTTTGTAACCATTTCTTTAAGGCCACTTTAAAACATGTTCGTGAAATACTCGATTTGTACAGCTGCACTGTAGAGAAATGTGTTTTTGCCCATTACGCTATTAAACCAAAAAGGTTTGAAGTCTGTCAAACCACTTCTTGTAAAGTAGCAATGATTTTCTCTTAGTAGTGGAAAAATAATTAAGCACTTTGGTGCCATATTCTGTCAGATGAATCAACACTGAAAATAATGCCCTGAATATGAAGTTTCTTTGGTACAGAAGTCTCTCTAGATGTTACTGTCCCTCCTGTGTGTCCAGAACCCATTACAACAAATTGTTGCAGCATTAGAGCTGTGATTTCTGATTTGCAGGTACGCGCTGCTCGCAGATCGCTTTTGTAAAACGGACCCCTGGGAAAACACACAAAGAGCACTTAAAAGACTATTACTTTGAAAGATATCCACTTGATTTTACTACATAGGAACAATTACACCATCAGGGGTTCTCTCAATGTACGCACATATATGAAAATGTAGGCATTGTATTAAGATTGAAGCGTGTGTGTGAGCCGGTCCTTTAGGTAAGAGGTTTTTAAAACACAAGCTGCACAAATGCTTACACATGAAGTGAACTGTTCTGCCTTTCACAACTCAAGTAAAAAGATTTGCAAATAAAGAACGGCCTTGATGTGATTTCAACAGTAATATATTCCTGTGGAGACACATTTAAAAGATTATGTAATATATTTATTATTCAATCTTGTGAAGGGTTCATTGCATGGGTGGAATATGATCTCAAAAGAGTGATTAGTGTGTTAGTAGGTGTGCAAGCTACTGCTGACATATGACCGTGATGAAGACTAATATCGATTGCAATGCGTTGGTCATTTTAAACAATTATTGCCATGTCAAATAAATGCATTTTAATTTTGCACAAACTTTGGGTTATTTTTGAAAGAGACTTGCATTTTGTATATCTTGCATATTCCACCCATTCAACGAGCCCTTCACAAGATTGAATAAGCACAGTTCAGTACACCTGAAGGATAAGAGCACCTGTATGCAAGTATCACAAAGACCCAGAAGCGCTTCCACTCTGTTGTCATTATGTAATGTATGTTGTTATATATATATATATATATCAAATAAAAGCACACATGTGAAGTCTAAACCAATCCAGAGTTATTAATCAAAAACCACAAGACATTACCACTGAACACATGCATGATTGTCCATATCGCAAATGAAACGCACATATTTTATCTGTTCAAAATGAGCCTTAAAGGGAGATTTGTCAAGTATTTAATCCTCTTATCAACATGGGAGTGGACAAATATGGTGCTTTATGCAAATGTATGTATATATTTATTATTAGAAATCAATTAACACAAAACAATGATACATATTGTCCAGAAACCCTCACAGGTACTGCATTTAGCATAAAACAATATGCTCAAATCATAACATGGCAAACTGCAGCCCAACAGGCAACAACAGCTGTCAGTGTGTCAGTGTGCTGACTTGACTATGACTTGCCCCAAACTGCATGTGATTATCATAAAGTGGGCATGTCTGTAAAGGGGAGACTCGTGGGTACCCATAGAACCCATTTACATTCACATATCTGGAGGTCAGAGGTCAAGGGACTCCTTTGAAAATGGACATGCCAGTTTTTTCTCTCCAAAATTTTGCGTGAGTTTGGGCCGTTATTTAGCCTTCATCATGACAAGCTAGTATGACATGGTTGGTATCAACGGAGTCATTAGGTTTTCTAGTTTCAAATGATACCAGTATCTTCACTCTAGCTTTACAATTGAGCCTGCTACAACCTCAGAAAGACTGCGTTTATGCGTTAAAGAAATTAGAGGCGTTATTATCACATTAACTTTGACAGCCCTAATATTTTTTTAATAAATGTCAAAATATTGTTCATTAAATACATTGTCATCCACATGTTTACGAAGCTTTAATATTAAAGATTGAATTCAATAAAAAAATGGTAATGTCATTTACGTCCCTCTGGTTCTCAAAAGACGCCTCAGCACCGTAGTTACAACAGATATGGAGTCATAAGCGCCTGTAGCACCTCTGGGTGTAATTATAATGGATTTGCATTCATTATAATTTCGCTCTATATCTCACTACACTGTATTATTTCCATGATCAATACAGGTCTCGTCTGCATTTCAATACTGAAGCCCTCGAGTTCAGCCACGCAGAAATATTACAGGAGCTGAGCGACTCCATCGGGACCCACTGTGAGAATCCCAACAATGCGAGCGGTTGCTAATGGCCCGTAGTGGGAGGGGTGTGTGGGAGGTTTATTGTTGCTTTGATAAGCTGTTGATGACGTGCGTGGTGTGAGGACTGCATGCACAGTCAGAGTGTAAAACAACACGAGCGCTGAGAAAAAGAGTGATGGTGATGATGATAAAGGGAAAAAAAATGGTGAAAAAAGAGCCATCTGTCTCCCTCTATCACGCGCTCCCAAGGAGGACAGGGGAGAAGGTGAAGGTGCTGTCATTTGAAGGTGGCATCAGTGATGTCATCAGCCGGTGTACCGTCTCACCCCGACGCTACAAACTCACAGACCCGGTCTCGTCTGCGTCACCGCTGTAATAAGTTATCTGTGTGTGTCGTGAAATGACCTCTTCAGTACACTAGGGCTTTCCCCATCAGCAGGCAGAAAAGCCCGGCAGGGGATTTACATGCTGTAAGTTTACAGAAGTTACCAGAAGAGAGTTAACACTTCCTGCTATCACTGACCTTGGAGGAAAAGTTTCTCTATTACCATGAAGGTTTTGATATTTTACCGCAATAACCCATAAACAGGATCTTTCCCTGAACCTAACCAAATCTATGTTCTGACTAAACTTAAAAGGGAAAGTCTGGGTGTTCTGAAGTGGGGTTGTCTGTCGGGATGCACCGACACCGGATCAGTGGCAATGGGTCAGATCTATTCAATTAAATTCTATGTTTATACACTACATACATTATTTACTGGAATTTGAATTTCTGTTTAAGTTTTGACCAATTTTTTGTTGCATTAAAAAGATTTTAAAAGATTTTTTACCAAGTTGCTGGTGTACGATTTATTATTTTAATAATAAATAATAATTCACTACATGTATATCTATCTATTTATTTGTTACATGTTTAAGTATAGCCTGATGTTGCCTTACACATAAAACAATGATCCCAGTCACTTCAACACAGTGAGGCATGAAGCTTATTAATTAAACACTGGTATCGGATCAGTACTCTGTATCGGCTGATACTCAAAGCCCAGGTATCGCTATCGGTATCGGGACTGAAAAAGTCGAACTGGTGCATCCCTAGTTGTATGAGCTACTTATCCATAGTCGGTGTATTACCTACAGTAGATGACGGTCGGCACGCCCCCAGTTTGGAGAAACAGACAGGAGTTACCAAACGGGAGCAAAGGACTGCTGTGGACGGGGCCGGCAGCAAAACGTATTTAGCCACCTAAATATTTTACCAAATACCATCTTTAGGTTAGCTCTAGTCACAGTATTACAGCTTCTCCCTCTGTAGAACAAATGTTTCATGGTCTCTCAGATGTCTCTCAGGTCCTGTCCTGTTGTGCTATATGTGATCGTCACAAATGACTGATGAGTATTGTTATGTAACTACTGTGTTACCTGTGTTACGCTGCCGTTTTGGTCAGGTCCCTCTTGTAAAAGAGATAATATATCTCAAGAGAAGTAAAGGTTAGAAAAGGACATAAAAGAAAAATTAAACACCTCCTGATAATTTGTTCAGGAATTGTGCTTTGAAAATTCAACACCTACAGCTGCTGGAAATGTTGCATTAGAGATTTAAAAGCTCTGCGTCATCAGACGGATGGCCGTGATCCAGAGTGCCGGTTTACGACGGCGAGGTGAGGTGAGGGAGGAAAAGAAGCAGACTGAGGACTGAAAGCAGATTGTGGTTTAATGTGATTTTTCTCAGGTGGACCCAGTTTGAGGTATGAACTCACAACCTCTTACACGTCCCTGTAAAAAGCACAGTCTGAGTTTGTGTCACATCCCTCAAGGTCTGTGTGAGTCATATTGAACCGTGTAGAGTCGCTCCAGAAATATTTCTCTTTGTGCGCTGATATTTTTAGAGGTCAGTGTCCTTTAAATGTCTACTTATTCCAAAGTACTTTCCAATGCCACCGAGTCTCATTCAGACTGTCTTTTGTTTTAGTATAATGGAGTTATAAGCGAGGGTAAATGATTAAAAACACAGATTGGCTTTCAGTATGGGTGATAAAACCTGAGCTGAAATGCTTCATTTCTCTAAATGTTACAGTCTTGGCTGAAGTCTGCGCTCCTTTTTAAAGCTCCAGATCCTCTCTGCCGACCCGGCCGGTAAGGAGGTAATGAGCTGGTTTCAATAGTCCAGGTAGAGACCAACACCTACGAGAGTAAAGGAGGTGGAGCAGGTGTGGTAGAGGTCACAGACTGTAGCTTTTTTGTGATTGTATATTTATTATTATTAGAGTGTTTAATTCCCTTACTGTATCAATATTTATATTTATGCTTTTTTCATTAAACACATGCATTAGAAGCATTAAGAAAAAGGTGATAATACTTCGAGATTTTGGGCCATTTTGCATGTAGCGGAAAGAAAATATCCAAAAATACAAATTTAGTTGTTTATTTTACTTCTTTGTCTATTTGTGTCTGTAGATTTTTCCTAAATTCACCAAATGTTAGCATTAGATAATGCCTTCATTTGCATATTTAATCATAAAATTTCAGAAATCTTTTAATACAAAAAAGAATTGTCCTAATGTAAGTGATCAACTGGAAGTTTCATGGTGATATCTGTTTGTTTTTTTACCCTATTCCCCTGTAATGTTGCCCCTTAAAGCTCCATTTTCATGTGTGGCAAAAGTCTGTAAATAAATAAATTTCACATTTTTTCAAAGACTCGCTAGGTTATGCTCATTAATTAATTAACTGGAAATTAGTCTCTATAATGAGTCCCAAATGACATTTTCACCAGAAAACTTCTTGGAAATATAAATATTAGGAAATTATTTATGAACTAATGATCCGTAAAATAATGTTTACTAGAATTACTGTGGTTGTTTGCCCTCTGAAAACCAGTGAAGTTGCATTTTACATCCATGTCTGTCCAAAATATCATCACTTTATCTTATTACACATTTGTGTGAAATTGTCATAATTAGCATATGATTTTTTGAGTTATGTCCAAAACGTGATTTGTGAGGTCACAATGACCTTTGACCACCAAAATCTAATCAGTTCATCTTTGAGTCCAAGTGGACGTTTTTGCCAAATTTGAAGAAACATACATACATACAGAAGGACAACCCAAAAACACAATGCCTCTGGCCACGGTTGTCGCCGGCGCGGAGGCATAAAAGCACACTTTATGCACAATGTACAAAAACAGTGAAATAACAAAATTGTTTCAGCCAATCAATCATCCAATAAATCAACTATTTAAGGCATTAATTACACATGATCACGTTTCATGAACTGTAGTTTTCTGGGTGTATTACAGCAGCAGTATGGGAGTTAAAGTCATGAATGTGTGGATTCATTGGGGGTAAAGATTGAGGGGACTGTCCAGACCCAGGTGTGTTTTTGGGTGGGTGTCATGGCATCATAATGAACCTCACAAATTAAATCAGCAAAAAAGAAACACAGGGAAGGAAAGGAAAACATGGAGGCATAAAGATGAGGGAGATGAAGGGCGGTGAGATATAGATTTGATTGGTTTTCATTTTAAACCAGCACCTCTAATCTCAGCAAAAACTACTTCTGATCAACTTCTTCCATCTCCGTCTTTGCTCACAGATGATGACACCGCAAAAAGGAGGTAAACAAACATGGTTGACCACATCTGCGTCTAAACAACCATCTTACATCTACATAGACGGCCGCTATGAAGGCTGAAGGTGAACGTATTCGATGTACTCGATGACGCACGCTGAATCACGACAGTTGCGTAAAACCTGAAGTCAAAAGCGGTGACTAAACATCTCTTGGAAGATGATACCCCGGATTGTAAGCTGGAGAGGCCAGTAATTACTCCAGTGAAACGTAGGCTTTTACATACTTCGGTGTGACCACACTTCACCAGAAGTTCAAACTGTCGGTGAGCGAGGCGAATCACAGCACGTTCACCGTCCCATTATCTCATACCAAACCTGGTGACTCACCAGGCAGAGGAGGAACCTACCACAGAGTTTGGTGTGAAGGCGTCCCAGCGGCCGGACCAAACCTGACTGGGAGGCACACTGGACAAGCCTCTTTCCCAACTTAGACCAAACAAGCACCATACCACCGGTTGCTCATAAAGAGCTGAGGTGAAACCAAACGTCTGTTCCACAAGTAAAAAAACCTCAAAGAAAATCACACTGACGTCTTCATATAATATTGCAGATAAACTGAAAATACAAGTTTTGAAAATGTTCACTTATTGTGTCTATAGGGATCATGAGAAAATCATGTGTTTGATCAATAGCTCCATTAAGCAGCCCTTAAAAAACACTATAAGATGTTGGGAGAGAATAAACCTGGTGACTACTTTATACCAGGACTGTGGATGTACATCACATTGAAAGCACATCAGGAAGAGATCTCGTTGACCAATATGAACAAGAGGAATGATTACAGCAAGCAAACCTCAATATTCATATGGGCACCTGTACAACGGCGTATTAGGGCAAAAAGCAAATTACAATCATGGAGCCAAAGAAGGGGGGTAATATTTTGAGAATTTGTGAGTTTTTTTCTCGTAAATTTACGACTTTAATCTCGCAAGTATCTTCCAGCCCCTTCGACTCGCTCAGAGGTCATCCTTACTGTAATAACACTACTTTACGAGCAACAAAATTCAGACGATGGCTGGCGTTGCAATGGTTTTGCACTCCCCTATTTTCCTGTAAATTTACGACTTTATAATCTTGCAAATATCCAAGTTTATTCTTGGAAATTTACAACTTTGACCTTGGAATTTCTTTCTCAGAATATTACCTCTCTGCCCAGCTCAGTAGTTGTTTTTACTTACAATGACCATAATATGCCGTCATACACCTGGCTAATGTTAAGACAGACTTGAAAATTGTGAATCTATCCTTTTCCTTTAAAAAAAAAAGTCAGATTCTACCTCAAGTTTTCCATTAATGTGACATTTTGTAAGAACCTGCTTTGTTTCCGACACTCCTCAGGACAGTTAGAGGACAGGGTTCACTACATAGCAGCGACCCTGGAGTCGGTCAACGTATCCTCATACAACGGCTCGTATTGGGGATGAACCACCAAGTGATATCACGTTTTTTCAAGCATCTCATTTGCACCGGGTTATCGTTGCAGATGAGTGGCTTGTATATGTAAATATGTGCACCATTTGAGTTTGACGCAATTTCGTTACGCTTATAATGACAATAAAGTTCTTGATTCTGATTCTGCCTGTCAGCCAATTAGAAAGAAGCATGCGTTGTGGTCGTGATGTTACCACCCAGTATTATTTACTGTAAATACAACAATAATCCACTGATATGATCTCGTGCTTTTATTCAGATTTAGGAAGAATGTGGATGCAACTCCATCATCCGTCTTTATCTCTGTTCTCTCACTCAGATATTGGATTACTGGATAGATTAGTGAACACGCCCAGAAGCCCTTCTGAGGTCCTTTTATATGTCTGTGCCCATTATCTCATAATCCGTCCATGAGTGTTGCCAGAGAGCGTGTCGTACAAGAAGAATGTGCATTTATCCAAGTACAATCCTTCAAAATGTAAACCATACACAATCTGCTTTGGCGATACTGCATTAATTATGGTCAAACTACAAAAGCAAATCTGAATTGTATTGAGAGAGCCATGTTTTTTTAATGTTTCAGTGTCACGTTGGGATAACCTCCCCACGGCTCTCACAGTCTCTGCTACCTCTACCGCCTGGATGGAATAAGTCAGTCATGCATGCTGATGACTGCGTCAACCTTGGTGCACTGATACCGTCCTAAAAATAGTAGCCTCTTCAGTGGCCTTCAATCGTGCAGGTGACACACAGGGAGAGACGTACGACCGCACCAGGTGACCCCCGGGGGTATTTCTGTCGCCACAGCAGGTCGGAGGTGAGGTGTCAGCTACTAGTCTTTGTATCTGTTCTCACGTCAGCCCCTAACTTTAGCTCAGAGACGTCTGCGAGAAACACCAAGACAAGCATGAGATCGGCATTCTGGTCGGATTCCATCCCGCTGAAGCAAGAAACCCTGACGACGCAGAAACGCAGCGCGTTCCCTGTCATGTCAGACAGATGGACAGACAGGCAGCTGACCTCACGCCACCACAGCATGTGACACGATGGGCTGGAGGACCAGCCGGTGTCACGGATGGACCCCGTCGAGGGGACGGCATTGTGAAATATCTCTCTTTCTCCCCCCTTTAGCTTTCACAGTGTGGGAGACGGAGAGAGAGAGATTTAAAGGGGGAGTGAGGGAACCAGCAGAGAATAGCAGAGATGGCATGATGGAAATGAGGAGCACATGACAGGAGGTTGGAGGAGTCTCTCTGCTCCATTTGTTCTGTGTGTGCTGAAGAATGTCGAGGCCCCCGTTCACCTTGGTAATGACATTATAAGCACCTGACCGACACTATATGATTGACACATGGTGGCAGACTTTACTCGGGGAGTACGGGCTCTCTCAGAGGTCAAATAAGTGTTTTTTCTCAACAGTGATCCTCCATCTTTTTGACCTCTAACCCATTAAAACAAAGCAGCAGTCGGGGGGGATTAAGTGCCTTGCTTAAGGGTACCTCAGCAGTAGTTATGAGGGAGGGACTAATCCTATATACTACTACTAAATGTCCTTAATCCAGGGATCAGGGCTTGGATGATCATAGACGAGGAAATGTTTCAATATTCCAAATCCTCAGTTTTCCATTGAATTTTCTCATAAATTATTTCCTGAATGCAATCACGTCGTATATATATATATATATATATATATATATATATATCCATATTTACTCAAACAATTTTAAATACCAACTTGTCTTCTCGAGTTGCATTACTTATGTCTTCAGCTATTTTAACCTCATGAAGTGCTGCTTCAGCCCGTTCTCATTCCCAGGGCGTCAAATACCGACGCTTTGTCACGGCCGTCGGCATTAGATACCGACGCACAAGGCACTCTTTAACAGTGGTATGAGGCGCACCTTGTAAACCATAAAGAGTCATAAAAGAGTCATAAAATCAGTTTTCTGCAATATAAAGGGGAATATTAAGCGTCTATTCTGCCACAGCCCTCAGGGGCCAACTTTGCAGTGCCCTGATATCTATATCTGAACTGTTTTAGAATGATATGACAATACATTACCATTAAGGCGGCTCAACTGTTTATGCATGCTGGGATATTTTCACACTTCTTGTGGAGCCAAAGCTTCACAGTCAACGGTCAAACCTGCTGCAACACTATATAAACAAGCACTGAAAATAATGGATACTGGAAAAACAAATGAAATGGCACCATAATGTATAATTCTGAAAAAGTAGAAGCTGCTCAGTTTCGATAGTTTTATCAAGTTTTTCTTTTCTTAAATTGATTTTTAAATGTGTGAACAATTGATTGAATATTGATTGGAAACATACATATGTAAACTGATTGTATGTAATTGTATTGTATGTATGATGTGCTATTCTGTATTTTTTATTTATTTTCTTTTTCTTAAAAGCCTAACTAGGGACAAGCTCTGCAAATTAGCTATGACTAGGAGTCCTACATGCGTTGCATCGGTTGCTCTTTAATTAAGTGTAACAATGCCTATGTATTGTCTGTGTCCAATAAACTAATAAATAATCTAACTGACTGAGTGTCAGCCATCAAAAAGTGGATGAGGAAGAACTTCCTAAAGCTAAATAAGATTGAGGTCCGACTAAAACAAAATGAGAGATCATGAAACTCCTGTTTTACGCAGCTTACACTGGCTCCCTGTATCTTTCAGAATTGATTGTAAAGTCTTTCTCTTAGTTTTTAAAAGGCACTAAATGGCTTCGCCCCCTTTTATATATCACAGACTCCGTCTATCATTTTATGATCCTCCATCCGAAGATCCTCCACAGCTGCTCTTTTAACTGGTCCCAAGGTCACCACAGAAACCTTTGGCGATGCTACTTTTAGCCACTACGCCCCAAAAAATATGGAACAGTCTGCCTTTAAATATTAGACTTGCTGACTCAGTGGACAGTTTTAAATGACAACTCCAAAGGCATCTCTTTTTAATACAGCCTATAACTAGCAGCTGTCTGGCTTTAATCTTTTATGATTTGCTCTCGTTTTTAGATAATAGAAACACAAATCTTCTCTCTTCCTCCTCGTGTATGGTTTATGAACTTGTGTTTTCATT
>CAKAOI010034167.1:0-12298 GCA_916701655.1 Sebastiscus albofasciatus | reverse complement strand
AAAGAAAAAACACACATGCCATATCACTGGAAAGGCCTTGATGTCCTCTTCACAACACCAGGGCTTGATAGAGGAGGTCAAAAGAATAAGAGGTGATGCATGTGGACAAAATGTCCACTACAGAGGACACATGTCAACGGGCTGGGTCTCAGGAGAATATCAGGCCTCGCTCCGTGTTTTGATGCTCAGCAAGCCTCTCTCTCTCTCTCTCTCTCTCTCTCTCTCTCTTATTTAACAAGCCAAAAACAAGTGAAGTTGTTGATTATTATTTGGTTTCACATCACATGAGTCAGTCTGAGGCTGCGTTCCAAATCGCATACTTTTTCTTTTTACTTTTAGTACGTACTGCAGCTGCTCATACAAAGTACGTACTACTGTTGCATGCAGTATGCACACAATTAGGATATATTACTCTGTCAAAACATCCACCTTGAACTTTGACCGTCTTGCTCATATATCTGCTGTGCAGAGGATTGTGGGTCAGAATAGACAGAAGAAGTACTGCATTTGACATGCTATGTTTTGGGATATACCAAATCTTTTCTGGCATACTAAATAGTAAGGTAGTATGAGTATTGGAGCACACAGCCGGTCGCAAGAAGGTCAAAGTCTGTGCAATGTTATGATGAAGTAGTATGTCCAAATTGTGTACCTCCTTTATAAGGGCAGCTGCATTACATACTGAAGGAAAAAGTATGCGATTTGGAACGCAGCTTGAGCCTAAAAATAGTTCAATAATAAACTTGTTCCTATAACTGAATGGGTAAGTGATGAGGGCGCAAAGTGGGATTCTAAACGTTCCCAAACCTGACACTGTGCATAAACGTGAGTTTGTCCTTTTTACGCATCTCCTGGTTTGTTGGATGTTGGGAAACGTGTCTCTACGAGGAGCTCTGGCTCCAGAGCTTCAATTATTTCATACACAAGCGAGAAAAACAAAGAAGAAACCACCTGCCTGCTCTGGCTATTGCGCAACAAACACATAAACAACATTTTGCTGATTCATAACAGGGCAGGCACATCTGTACGTAAACACACACACACACACAGAGAGAGAGAGAGAGAGAGAGAGAGAGAGAGAGAGAGAGAGAGTTCAAACAGCCTCTAATTTTGGCCGCAGTTTCAGTCTCAAGCAGTGAAGGGGAAATAATTCACTGTGTTAATGCAAGGGGCTCTTCCGGAGATGCTTTCCAGCAGCAGCAGCAGAGACGCTCAGACTGGGCCAACTGGAGGAAGCACCAGTTGATGTAAAAGGCTGGAAGGTATCTAGAAAATCTGACTGATCAGCAGGAAAGTATCGGAGAGAGGAAGGCCGTTAAACTCAGCTTTACAGAAGAGCTTCTTTATGACATATACAGCTTATGGCACTGAGAGTACATGTCTCACATTTCACCCTCATATCAACATCCAGCTTTATACTAATCAGTCCCTTTAATGCACCATGCATAAGATGCCTCGTCTTTCCTCAGCTAATCTTTAGTATGATATAGATGCCGTAGTATAACACCATACAAACACCTTTACCATTCCATACTGAAGCGCTGCAGTGGGGCCGGAACAATTAGGTTTGATGACAACAGTTTTTAATAATCAATGAATTGTCATTTATAAAAACAAAAATGCCAAACTTTGTTTAGTTTTAACTTCTAAAATGTGAGGATAAATTTTATAGCTAATAGCTAATATGTTAGCAAACAGTTGCCTTTTTATAAACAAAACAAAATACAGAACTTATTTTATGTAACTTAACGAATGCTGCGTACAACTTACGTAACAAACCGACTTATTTTAACCAAAACCACAATCTTTTACTAAGTCTATAATCCAGTACTTTTGTTGCTTAGACCAATAAGTAAACCAATAAACTAAGTAAACCTGCATTGGAAGTTTATTTTGAAAAGACACTATGCATGTAACGAGCAGAACCTGTACGTTTCCTGTGAACATGGAACTTTATTTTGAAAAGACACTATGCATGTAACGAACAGAACCTGTACGTTTCCTGTGAACATGGAACTTTATTTTGAAAAGACACTATGCATGTAACGAACAGAAACTGGATGTTTCACAAGAACACGGAGGTTTATTTTGAAAAGACACTATGCATGTGACAAGCGGAAACTGTATGTTTCCTGTGAACATGTGAGTTTATTTTGAAAAGACAGTATGCAGGTAACGAGCGGAAACGGAATGATTCCTGTGAACACAGTTTATTTTGAAAAGACACTATGTATGTAATGAGCAGAAACTGTACGTTTCCTGTGAACATGGAACTTTATTTTGAAAAGACACTATGCATGTAACGAACAGAAACTGTATGTTTCACATGAACACGGATGTT
Organism: Sebastiscus albofasciatus; assembly: GCA_916701655.1. Classification (NCBI taxonomy): domain Eukaryota; kingdom Metazoa; phylum Chordata; class Actinopteri; order Perciformes; family Sebastidae; genus Sebastiscus; species Sebastiscus albofasciatus. The sequence goes on along the minus strand of CAKAOI010034167.1, from coordinate 9,957 downwards.
TATTTTGAAAAGACTATGCATGTGACGAACGGAAATTGTATGTTTCCTGTGAACATGGAACTTTATTTTGAAAAGACCCTATGCATGTAACGAACGGAACCTGTATGTTTCCTGTGAACATGTGAGTTTATTTTGAAAATGCAGTATGCAGGTAACGAGCGGAAACGGAATGATTCCTGTGAACACCAGAGTTTATTTTGAAAAGACGCTATTCATGTAATGAGCAGAAACCGTACATTTCCTGTGAACACAAGTTTATTTTGAAAAGATAAAGAAAAAAATTAGAAGAGCAACTTTATCGTAAATTAATCAAAAATATTCATTGATTCTGAAAATAATAATTTGTTAACACACGTTTAAGAAGTCATTCAGTACTGAATCACTTGCCGTCATCATATAAAAACAGTGATTCTTCAGGCTTGGGCCTCTTCCTGAAAGGTCAGCAGTTTCCCCACTTTACTGCTGTTGCTTCCATGGAAATGTCAGCGTTACATATATGGTGAAATATGCGCTTCAGAATCCAGATATTATGTAACAACAGGGAACTGATGAACACTGCGTACTCGAGTGTTTGATGTTATTACTGGCTCCTGCTTCAGTAGAAACTTGTGGGTTTTGCATCACCTGTGAATTCACACTTCCGCCCTGTGCATCCTTACTCTGTCTTGTTATCTTTCATTCCCTGGTAAACAAATCAAACGCCACATGTTGCCCTGACAAGTACAACACGAGCTTTGCTTCTCCTCCAGCACTTGCATGATAATGAAATTCACAATAATCCTGCAGCATTAACCATTAAAAGCGGCATTAATCCCGCCGTGTTTGGCCTTATTAGCCGAGAACAAATCCATCAGCCTTTTGAAGAGAACTTTCAGAGCTCTAAGCTGTTATTTCCGCACTTGAGGGAGAGCGTTACTTGGCAAACCTGTGTGCACGGAATTCCACCAATGAGCCTCAGATTAGTGACATGCCTGAAATGACTGGAGTGTGTCAGTCGGAGGAGTCCGGCGGTGATAACGTGGCCAAACTGTGTGTGTGTGTGTGTGTGTGTGTGTGTGTGTGTGTGTGTGTGTGTGTGTGTGTGTGTGTGTGTGTGTTTTGGTGGGTGCATCATGCATGTGCTTACTGAAGACACACTCCCCCATCTGCGTCACACAGGCTGTGCATGACGTCTGTCAGATGTTTATGCTCGCCTTGTCTCAACAAATAGATCCGTTTCATTCGGATATAAATGAGCATGTGTTGTTTCCTCTACTTCGAAAAAAAACCCTTCTTCTTCTTCTTCTTCTTCTTCTTATTTTTCTTCCCAATTCATGCAGCTAACCCTCCTGCATCCTCTCACTAAATCTCTTCACCAGTACAGAAAGATCGTTGCTATATTTGTAGCTCAGCATCAGAGGCTAATCTGAGAAATGAGCCCATTACTTTTCTTTTCCTCTGATGTGCTGAATAATTGAAGTAAATGGTGCCTTTTTTTCTCTTCTTCTGTCTGTGTGTAAATGATGTTGCCTTCAATGTGAGCGTCGCTCAAAACAGCCAGCTGTGAAAGTTGTATTTCCGCTGGGGTTTTTATGTGGTCATAATTAGCAGCTCCCATGTGACTGGGTGTGTGTGTGTGTGTGTGTGTGTGTGTGTGTGTGTGTGTGTGTCATAATTAGCAGCTCCCATGTGACTGGGTGTGTGTGTGTGTGTGTGTGTGTGTGTGTGTGTTTTGGAGCTTGTATGTGTGACGCCTGTGAGCAGGGGTGTGCTTGTGTTTACATGACAGCCTGACCGACCGACCAGGAAGGGAAGTGACGCAGGAGGAGGCAGCGGAGGGGCGAGAGCTGCAGACATTACACACCGCTGCAGAGGAGAGAGAGAGAGAGAGAGAGAGAGAGAGAGAGAGAGAGAGAGAGAGAGAGAGAGAGAGAGAGGAGAGGAAGGGGCAGGAAAACCACAAGACAGATAAAAGAGTGAGACAGGAACAAAGAAAGTAATGAGTGATCATATACCTCGCTGCTGCTGCTGCTGCTGCTGCTGCTGCAGGATCGCCGCCCTGCCTCCCTCCCTCCCTCCCTCCCTCCGCCGCCGCCGCCGGATCCACCATAAACAAACACGCAGTAAAAAATGAGTCAGTGTCCGCGTAGGTTGGGCAAGTGCGCATTTGATTATGAAATGTGTTTACCCCTCCGCTACACTATAAAAGTAGTGACACAGGCTTTTGTTTGTCCAGAGCTTCGCCTGCTCCAGCTCCGAGCCAACCTCCGCCGGTTGCTATATCCACAGTCATCATCTCTCTCTGGCTCGCTGCCCTCGCAGACTGGAGCAGACTCCAACTTTCTTGGCCGTTAGAAGACTTTTCATAACAGCTTCGGTAATGGACACTCCTCAAATATTTCCTCAGCAAACACGGGGGGGCTTCCTCAGGGATGGAAAACGGACATGGGAAGATGTTCTCAAAGCAGCTCGTGAAAGGCCCAATGAGCCGTCTGACACAATGTATTATTTAGGGAAGTGGTGGACGGAAAATCTGCCAAAAAATCAGTTTACTCAGCGATTAGGTTTAGAGTGCACTCACCTTCGCTGGATGACATTAATATTGTTGAAACTGGGCTCCTCTATGGCTACTGAGCATCAGAACGTAAAGCCCTGCTTGTGCTCCAAGAGACGGCAACGTTCATCACACCCGAAAGAGACAAACCTAAATACTATTCAGCTATTCTTAGAGTCTTACTATTGTTTGGCAAAAATGTCAACCTCTGGGTGTGGTGTTGCTAGAGCAAAAGCTCCAGGGGGTATCAGAAAGGTTTATCCTCTTTGGAGCATGAATGTGCTGCGTGAATACCATCTGCCCTGTTGGAGTTTGACGTACTGTACATCCAAAAGTTGACATTTGGGAATGTGGCACTACATGGGATGTTCATAATTAATCGTTTAACCGTTAACCAACATTAAGCATTTTAACCGATTAACACACACACACGGTCTGTTGGACACTCGCTAAAGTTACGCAGACTACGTGTGGCGGCGGCGGCGAGCACGAAGCCTCCAACAACGCTAGAGCTGCTAACGTAGCACAAACACACACTGTTTGTTGGAAACTCGCTACCATTAATCTGGGCAGACACACAGCTGACAACCTGCTGAACTAAACTAAATGTGTGGTGGAGACTTTTACTGGGAAAGTGGCTGCATGTCCGCGACACTACACGCAGCATCGGAGCTGCTAAGTTAACGCTCCCGGGCGGTGAACTGGGGACAGTAAACGCAGCATAACGGATTAACGGTTAATAATGGGTTAACGAGGGTCGGTTATCGGTTGAGAACATTTTTCAAAATGAGCATCCCTAGTTGCTGAGTCAGTTAAGTGAAGTTAACGTCAATCACGACCGTTTCCTAACCCTAACCAAGTGGTTGTGTTGCCTAAACCTAACTTCCTGTGAAAACGGAAGTTTATTTTGAAAGGACACTATGTATGTAACAAGCTTATATTGACGGAGGGGTACCCCGTGCGTTGGTCTCCGATGCCGAGGGGCACTGACGATATTTGCCGAGTTGGGAGTGAGAGTGTGTTGTAACCACGTGGTTACAACTGCGACTGTTTCACAACGTTAAACAGAACGATCATATATGTCGTCATTGGTAAACGTAAACTGTTCTGTCTCTTAGGTTTGAGGACGTGTTGAAATTTCAAGCCAGTTTGACCAGTTTGACATACCTACCCATAGACCCCATGATCTAACATGCTGTGAATGTATTTTCCTTCCAATGGTATACGCAGTACACTTGTGAAGTGTTTAACTGCATTGCGTGCCTCCTTCGAGGTGTTGTGTTAAAACTGTGAATGGAGCTGGTCTGGTCAGAGGTGAGCAGCAGATTGCATTGTTAAGCAGCCTGCAGCAGGGTGGAGGGCGAGTTGGCGGGGAGAGTCTGGCCTGGCAGCGAGCTGCTTGGCAAACACGGCGGCCTGGGGAGGACGTGAAATGAAACCTCAGCAGGGCACGGGGGTAATGGAGGAGAAAACTTCCCACGTCTTTATTAGAGAGAGAAGAGATGAGGGAGGAAAGACGGACAGAGGGTGTCAATATAATGAGATTTAAGTTGCACTATTTGTCCTTAAACTCCGCTCTGTATGTTTGTTATTTTCCTCTCGTTTGGCAGAGCTCTGCTGTACCGCCGGAACATCAGGTTTAACGAAACCTTTTCTGGCAACAGCCCACCGTCCATATGTCTGCTGGTCATGGCAATTAAACTGTAGGATGGAGAAGAAGAGAATTGGTTCCGGGGGCGAGAAGTAAACACAGAAATGTAAAGAGGGAGAGAAGAAGAAAAAAAGAGTCGTAGATGTGATTCAGCCGGAAGAGACCACAAGCTCCTGATAGATTTCACTTCAGACACACACACACACACACACACACACACACACACACACACACACACACACTCCTTGTTTGCTTTGCTTTGCGTTCAGAACGAGGCGTTCGCATTGCAGAGCATGACCGAGAGAGCTCTGCCACCAGGAAGTGTTCACAGGAGCAGAATGGAGAGGAGAGATTCTTACTGGTTACATTTAGACCTTTACTCTGAAAGGACGTCGCTGCAGAAGGATTTAGATTGAGAACAGACAGCTGAGGGAAATGTGTATGAATAACTTTGTTTTTCATTAACCAAAGCCGGAGTTCATCTATCTAATAGTTTTATAGTCATATTTAATGCAGCTTTCTTTTCCCCCACTGCAATCTTCCCTGTGGCTCGTGTAAATCCCATCTGTACTGTGTTTACACTTCCTTTTCAGAGACGGAGGATTTTCCCTGCAAATTGGCAGTCGCCAATAGCGACCTCGGTAAATTAAAAGTTGAATTCATGAGCTCTGATATAACACAAACCCTTTGCTCCACTCAATACACTCGGGGAGTTTTCGCTACGTCGACCTTAAACTTCGATTACACTCCCGAAAACAGACGCGTATACGAACAGCTGCAGAGACCACGGATAGGTAGTTCTGTTTATACTGTCATGGGTAACAATTTAATATAGTGTGATACTGTAAGTAAGGCAGTATACTGTGATTTCTTTTAAATTAAATTGTAGGAAAACTGTCATAGTATAAGGAAGACACCAGAAAGTTTTCGAATAAGCAAAAAAAACACATTTATACTGCGTGGTTTTGAACCCCAAACTGCATGTGATTATCAAAAAGTGGGCATGTCTGTAAAGAGGGGACTCGTGGGTACCTTAATTTGCATACATCCTCCGATGACCTAACGGCGCTTTGCGTACTTGCAGACCCGGAAAGTATAACTGCGGCTTTACATGTGTTGTGAAAGAATCCCGATTCTTTCACAACAGTGATCCGCTAGCCGTACATTATCCCGCTTATTACACGGCTACTTACTGAAGAAATCAATATTTTGACACAAAAACGGTCCGCAAGACTCCGACATCAGAGCTGCGCCCATAGCAACGGTCTGTTATACATAGTAACAGTCTGTTATACATAGCAACGGTCTGTAATACATAGCAACGGTCTGTTATACATAGCAACAGTCTGCTATACATAGCAACGGTCTGTAATACATAGCAACGGTCTGTTATACATAGCAACAGTCTGCTATACATAGCAACGGTCTGTAATACATAGCAACGGTCTGTTATACATAGCAACAGTCTGCTATACATAGCAACGGTCTGTTATACATAGCAACAGTCTGCTATACATAGCAACGGTCTGTTACACATAGCAACGGTCTGTTACACATAGCAACGGTCTGTTATACATAGTAACAGTCTGTTATACATAGCAACGGTCTGTTATACATAGCAATGGTCTGTTATACATAGCAATGGTCTGCTATAGAGAAATTACAGACCGCAGAACGCCATGATTGACCAATCAGAATCGAGTATTCAACACAGCCGTGTAATAACGTTAGCTAACTGTACTGTGTTATTTCTGTGTATAACATTACTGAGTCAGTTCAGTGAATGACTTTTCTCTACTTGTGCTTCTGTTATATTACATTTTAGCACCTACCATTATCCTCTAAATGTCAGTTGTGGCCACTTTTCAGTTTCTTTATGCAGAAATAACCCCACTGTGTAATAGCATCACATACATAGATGTAATAAGACGATGATATTTTATGCATCATTTAATTACCCAAAATGAAACTTTTGAAAAAATAAAACAACAACCCACTATCTTCTCACAAAAGGTCAATTCATAAGAAATAAAAAGCATTCTTGCTCAATTCAATACACTCTTTTTTTTTTGCTGTTACAGCCTTGGTCTGGTACGACCATTAGTTTGTTAAACTTTAGATAGATATTACTGTTTGACATTACTGAGTCAGCGCTGACATTACGACTGATATTTTAGCATGTCACTGATTAACATTTCATTGGTTTTTATTACCTAAGTACTAAAAGGACCTCTGCAAAGGCCGTTTCAATAAAAATAATGTGTGTATCCACTTCAAAATTTAACGGGTTCTTGACTGGCTCATGATACACCCTCCCACCAATTTGCATGAGAATCGGGTCGGTAGTTTTTCCGTAACACTGCTGACAAACAGACCAACATGACCTCCTTGGCGGAGGTAAAAAACAGGAAGTAAACTCATTGTGCCACACCGGAGACATGTTCGCTGCAGACCCCTGGCGCTTTTTACGTGTGCCGAGCCCCGCCCTGGCGTCCCTCCCCGGCGGGGAGAGAGGGCGCAGGGAGCCCTTTGTCCACGGTGCGGCGAGGTCCGGGCGGGGAGCGCTGTAAAGCTGCGGCCGCGAGCCACCTCCGCCCCGAGCCTTTCCAAGCCGACCTAGAGCCGGTGGTGGCGCACCGCCTCGTATGCGGGACTCCCCAGCCTGCCGCGTGTCGCTCACACCCTCCAGCTGGCTGTTAACGAGGGTCTTTAGGCTCAGAGAAGTACTCGTATCGGTACTCGGTATCGGTACTCGGTATCGGTATTCGGTATCGGCAAATACCCAAATGTACGTACTTGTACTCAGTCTGATAAAAAGTGGTATCGGTGCATCCCTTTGGATATTAAAAATGAAGAGGAAAGACGGTGAGGATACCCGGCTAAATGAAGAGGAGACTGTTAAACAGGAGATAGTTTAAGGGAACTGCTACAGCTCTGCTAAGTAGGCCAAAGGCACAGGGGAGTGTCACATGAACCAACGCTGCTATGTTAGCCATTCTCCAGTGTCTTGTTCAGCCACAGATGGAAAGAGAGACAGAGGGAGGGAGAAGCGCTCAGCATGCGTCTTGTATCCCGTACTGCTTGATGTCTGTGAGCATGACACCCAAAACCACACTGCTGAAGAGGGCTGAAGTGCTCATTTCCGTTGGCCCTGGCTGGACACCACGCTGACCCTTTTTTTCCCCTTAACCACCAGCGCTGAAGGTCAGCAAAGTCTGGGAATTCCTCCGTGCTGAGTGGCCAGCGTCCAGAGCTCTTATCTGAGGTCACCGGGGCAACAGGAAGTTCATCCTGGTCCCGGCAGTGTCGCGGCAGCAGCACCATGGCAACAAAACTCTGACCGCGGACTCTCTGTCTGTTTACCGCCTGGCATGCTCTCACCACCTCCTCCTCCTCCTCCTCCTCCTCTTCATCCCCTAGACACTCTCTCACACCCATCACCCTGCAAGCCCACTAAAGTGCGATACATCCCCGAGGCAACAGAAGGGATGGAGATGGCGACACCGGCCCTGAAGGGGAGTGAGAGAGTTGGGGAAACAGTTGTGAGGTCAGAGCGATGAATAGAAAAGAAGGGAGAACAAAAAACAAACCAATCGATGCCGCTGACACGGCTGTATTTGCTTGTGGATTTATTCCTGTCTGTTTGTACATCCGTTTCTGGGAGAGTTTCTTTGGTCTGTCATCTGTCTTTGTCCAGCACAAGGTGGAGGGCGGTGGGGGGGGCACCAGTTTCCCCAGCGACTGGAACCAAATAGACCGGCCGTACCAGTTCGCTCTGCAGGAGGAAGTGCCAGGGTTACATGGGGATAACACAAGATCTCGGGTTCCTGCGACAGCACACACAGAAGGCTTTTGATTTCTCAGAAAGCCTTTTGATATACAGGCCCGGTGGTGTAGCTGACATCGTAGTGTGTTTGTTTCACATATTTGTTCATCCCTCGTCGACCACATCCACCTCTACACGTCGATGAGCGGTGCAACAGCTCCCCTCTTCCTCACTATGGCTTTTTCACGTCACAGTGACTGGCCTAGATTGTTGTAAATGGACCTGGAACACTTGCCGTTTATAGCCTTTCCTCGTGCCTCTCTCCCTGATGTAACAGCAGAGCACGACTTTCCCAGAAAAAAAAAGTTCTGCTGCCCTTTTCCTAGATGCAGAACAATAGAGAGGAGACAGGAGGTTTGCTGCTTTTACAGGCCCGGACCAGTTCTTTTTCCATCACGCCGGGTATTAATACCTCCGCCAAGGAGGTCATGTTTTCGTTTTTTGTTTGTCTGTTTTCTCAGAAGGATTGTGGAAAAAGTACCGGCCTGATTTTCATGAAACTTGGTGGAAGGGTGTGGCACGGGCCAAATACGAAGCCAAAGCATTTTGGAGCGGATCCAAATCACAAGGCGGATACACGAGACATTTTTCACTTTCATTAACATTGCGAGATATAGGGCAGATAGATAGATAGATAGATAGATAGATAGATAGATAGATAGATAGATAGATAGATAGATAGATAGATAGATAGATAAAATCAAATGGAATAAAGTAAAATAAAATAAAAAGTAAGATAACATTCATTGTGTGCAATGTTACTTCTTTTTCTGTTTTTTAGCTTACTTTACTTTCTTATTTTACTGACCTTATTTACTCATTTTACTAAACGTATCTTCCTTAATTATTATTCTTTTAGGCACTGGTGCTAGAAATAGTACTTTTCTTTTTATGCACTTGAACTTAATTTTGAGCAATCTCTGGCACAAGAATTTCCTTCGGGATTAATAGAGTTCGATCTTATCTTATCTTATCTTATCTTATCTTAACATAAGTACAGCAGTGAAGTGACAGTGTGCCAATGGTCGTATCCATAGGATAAAATAAGAACTACACCATATGTGCAGCGAAAAGGTTACAAGTTAAGAAAAATAAAAATAAAAAGCAAACCACAGACGGAGCTACTGGACAGGCTGCCCTCTCGTCGGCGCCGGAAGTAACGAAAGGCCTTGGCGGAGGCCTGTGCTCTCTGAGTGCCCATCCAGTTCTTATATTATTTTTTGCTTTTTTTATAGCAATTTTATTCCAATGAAACACTTCCAGTTTAGCTCGACAGCCTCTGTAACACACACTCACACATGCACACCAACCCGAGCGTTGTTTTGTGCCAAAAAAAAGCCGCCACACAGGAACAGAGAGCGACTTTGTTCACAGCAGCAGCAGCACACACTGTTGTTCACACTCACTAAAGGATGGCACGCACACACACATGAGCGTGCTTACTAAATGATCAGCATTCCTTTAGAAATACAAATTGGCCTATAGCTTTAGCTTATAGCAGATAAATACACTCACCGGCCACTTTATTAGGTACACCTTGCTAGTCCCGGTGGTCTTCATCTGCTTCCAGGTTGGACGTGTTGTGCGTTCAGAGATGGTATTCTGCATCCCTTGGTTGTAACGAGTGGTTATTTGAGTTCCTGTTGCCTTTCTATCATCTCCAACCACTCTGCCCATTCTCCTCTGACCTCTGACATCAACAAGGCATTTCCGTCCACATCCCGCTCACTGGATCTGTCCTCTTGTTGGGACCGTTCTCTGTAAACCCTAGAGATGGTTGTGCGTTAAATCCCAGTAGATCAGCAGTTTAATACTCAGACCAGCCCGTCTGGCACCAACAACCATGCCGCGTTCAAAGTCCCTTCAATCCCCTTTCTTCCCCATTCTGATGCTCGGTTTGAACTTCAGCAAGTCGTCTTCACCACGTCTAGATGACGTAATGCATTG